>BQNB010008757.1:0-88923 GCA_026074375.1 Tanacetum coccineum
GAATCACTGTCGGATATGTCATAATTTACTTTCTCCCAGACTGATCTTAACTTAAGAATTTCTTCTCCTCCCTTGGTTGGTTTGTATCCTGGGAATTTTCCTAGAAATTTGGTAATTGTACCATCTTTAGCAGTCATTGTTGTTTCAATCTTTAATACCTCTTCTGCCTTAACTAATTTTATAGTCAACCTCTCTTCAACTCTACATGGGTACATGTTAACCGGTATACGAATCTCGCGGCTTCCATAGTTTACCCAAGCCCTTGTTCCTGGTTTATAGTATCCCCTACATCTTGTTGCAATGGCAACTCCCATGTGGAACTACCTATTAAGGTAAGGAGGCATAGCTAATTTATTAAGAGATAAGGCACACTAAATCAAAAAAAGGCAATCTAATTAGCAAAAAGAAAATTAACAAAACTAAGAAATAAAATCATGTAATTAAGGGGAAAACGCATACTAGTTATACTACTAAACGCTTAAGCCCTAACATGCATCTACATGAAGGACTCCTAGGTTATAGTCTAGGCTCAACCACCTACTTCTCTATAACCAAAGGCTCTGATACCAATCTGTCACACCCCGCCTAGGCGAAAACACGAGGCATAACATCATGGATATCATCACAACACAATGGTGTCAACAATAGAGAGAACTAAATGAAATAGATAAAGAAATGAGACACAATGTGTCATGACAATATCTAACACAAGATAAAGGAGTCTTGCATTACGATAGCAAAGTCACACCACAAGGAAACATACTCTAAAAGTCTAAACCATCAAATAACAACCAAGTATCAAACAATTCAAATGACATAAATAAAATCTCTAGGAGAATGACGCTGCATGCAAGCCTACGGTCTCACTAGCCACTCTTCCTAACTTCAACATCCTCAAGATGGTTACCTAAAAATGATGCTTAAAACATAAACACAAAGGTTGGTGAGAGTCATAGGTTTAAGACACAAAAATCAAAGCTTATAAACAATCACTGTGATTAATGAAAACATGGCAGGACAATTATTGTACAATCATACAAGCTAACATGCAAATGTAACCATAATGAGCATGAGAACGGAACGTGTCCCTCGATCCAACAAGTATCAACACTTGGGTAGGAATGTTTCCCTCTATCCATTAAAACCATCACTTCATATGGGTAGGAACTTTACCCCTGATCCAATATCACAACAAATGGGTAGGAACGTTACCCCTAATCCAAATACACATAAGCATTTAGCACGTAACATACAATAGCCAAGTAAAGTCCATACACTTTCAAAATAAAGGCACATAATCACAGTAATTAGAACATTTCAAATCCATTTGCATCATTTCCATCCCAATTTAAAAGTGATGTGAAAAGAGGGACTATGAAACTCACCTGAATACTCAAACGCAGCTTCCAAATCTCAACACATAACTATACAAATAAATAAACACGGTTACACGCGACCAAGCTAAAAGCTCTAGTCCATGTAACACACATATGATGGATGTCTAAGGGTTTAGCTAACCATCATGGGTTACCCCAACACCATGCCCAACCTTAACCATCTCATTAACACTTTACACTAGCTACTTATAATTAAATCAAAATTGCAGAATTTTAGTGTCTCTTTACGTACTCAAAACCCTTACTTAATGACCTTCATAATTTATACCAAAAATCACCCATGTTTATTTATAAGTATATTAAATACCTTGTGATTCCCATGTATTACTTACATGTGTAACTACTTCAAATAAAATTAAACTTTAAAACTGTCCTAAACCGGATCTGATTGCACACCAAAATGTATCACTCTAACTACCATACTTAGACATGCTTTCTGAGACTAATTTTCATGAGATTATCAATAGATATATGGAACTTAACTACTGTAGAAGGTCTAAGCTTAATTCTACTTTTAAGTTAGGGTTTCACCTTCCCAAACATGACCCAAATCTGACCCGTATTTACTGATTTGACAACTTTTAGTGTAACCAACATTTGAATAACTTCCCGACCTTAAAAACCTTCAAGGATAGATTTTCTGGAAAGTAGACTCTTTTGGCTTATTCATAGACTCAAGAAACATGTCAACACACGTTTTTATCATCTAGATATCAGTCATTGAACACGACCCAAAATTCTGCTCAACCCTAAATCAAGTTTTAACGTAAATCTAACCTAACCAATTGCATGAACATGACCCTAATCAAGCCCTAATCACTCTAACATCATTAAATATCATTAATATTCTGTATTTTATGAAACCCTAGAATCCACCATCATAAGTGTTACATGAATATATAAATTAGATGGGATTAACATGCTTACCTTGAATGCTAGAACCTAAACAACGATTCTTGAGGGTTCTTGGATCAAAATCTTGGTTCCTCCTTGTTCATAGGGATGGGTCAACATAAATAAGGGTTATAGGGGCTGAGTTATGTCATTCATAGGGTTTAAGGATCCTTTATCCAACTAACTAAAATCCTAATCATATCCCAACTCTTAAGATAAGGCCCAAAATCTCTTTTTTCCCTTTCTTAGGCTGATTTCTACATATACATACATTTATTTTTATTTTTATTTTTAAATTTATTTATTACATCATTACTTATATTACCTTAAGTTTTTATAAAAAACTAAGCTAGTTTGATTAAACCTTTTTACCTAAACGCTACTTACTAAACTTTCTAAATATAACTTTCACTTCACCAAACCACTTTCTATTTTTAGAAAGTTTGCTACAAACTTCTATATTTCACTCACTTATTTTATTTCTAAAATGCTATATTTCCCATAAACATTTAACTCTTAAAAACCAAGAATTGACGTAGCAATGCATGCAACACGTCTTTCATTTCCATTATCACCACACGTGAACATATGAAATACTTAACACCAAACTCATATGCACACAAAATGAGATAATCATTTACCTCTAAAATGACATCATGCACATATGTAAACCACTTCAACATACATATAGAACGCATAGCACGCAAGAAACATACAAAATGGAGACTTAGCCATTTATAAAGGTATAAACTAACCTGCTCAAATCACGGTTGTCACAGAAGGATCATTTCCCGTTACCTTTCATCGATCAGATGTTAGAAAGGCTGTCAGGACACGAATAATATTGTTTTTAAATGGTTTTCTGGTTATTTTTAGATTCTAATAGCTCTGGAAGACCAAAAGAAGATAACTTTCACTTACCTATATGGGACATTTGTATACAGAAGAATGACATTTGGATTATGCAATGCTCCAGCAACATTCCAAAGGTGCATGACGACAATTTTTCATGACATGTGCAAGGACTTCATGGAAGTCTTCATGGATGACTTTTCGGTCTTTGGTAACTTTTTTGATTCATGTCTTTCTAACTTATCTAAAATGTTAACTAGATGCGAAGAAACGAACCTTGTTTTAAATTAGGAAAAATTCCATTTCATGGTTAAGGAATGAATAGTTCTAGGGCATAAGATCTCTAGCACAAGAATTAAGGGAGCTAAAGGCAAGGTAGATGTAATTGCCAAATTACCCTACCCCACTAATGTTAAGGGTATTAGAAGCTTCTTAGGACATGCTGGGTTTTATAGGAGATTCATTAAAGATTTCTCTAAAATTGCTAGGCCTATGACCCAACTGTTAATTAAAGATACTAAATTCTATATTTCTGATGAATGTATCAAGGCATTTAATATCCTTAAGGAAAAATTTACTTCTACACCAGTAATAATTGCTCCCAATTGGAATTTAGATTTCGAATTAATGTGCGATGCTAGTGATTATGCTGTGGGGGTAGTATTAGGACAAAGTGTTGATAAGAAATTTCAGCCAATTTATTATGCTAGCAAAACCATGAACGATTCTCAGGAACATTACACTACTACTGAAAAAGAACTTTTAGCGGTAGTGTATGCTTTTGACAAATTTCGGTCCTACTTGGTCATGTCTAAAACGGTTGTTTACACTGATCACTCTACTTTAAAGTATTTGTTCAGTAAACAGGATGCAATGCCAAGATTGATTAGATGGATCCTTTTACTTCAAGAATTCACAATTGAAATCAAGGACAAAAGGGGGGCTGAAAATCTTGATGCAGCTCATTTGTCGAGACTAGAAAATCTAGAACTAGAAGAATTAGAAGAGGAAGAAATAAGAGATTCATTCCCAGAAGAACACTTGATTGAAGTTCAGATGAAAAACCTAGGGGATGATCCATGGTATGCTGATTATGCCAATTTTCTCGTATAGAACATTTGCTAAGAGAAATGACGAGTAGCCTCAAGAGGAAATTCTTTTCAAACCTCAAGTATTACATCTGGGATGACCCATATCTTTTCAAATCCTACCATGACGGGATTGTAAGGAGATGTGTTTCTAGGAATGAAATGCGAGAAATATTAGAACATTATCATATGGAGCCAGCTGGAGGAAATTATGGGGCAGATATTACTGCTAGAAAGGTATATGAAGCATGACTCTATTGGCCCTCCATTTTCAAGGATGTTGCAAGATAAGTTCCAGAATGCGATGCATGCTAAAGATCTAGGAATATTTCTTCTCAAAACCAGATGCCCCTGACTAATATATTAGTTTGTGAGGTTTTTGACATATGGGGAATTGATTTCATAGGACCTTTTCCTACTTCTCAAAATGACAAATATATCTTAGTTGCAGTAGATTATGCGTCAAAATGGGTTGAACCCGAAGCACTACCTAGCAACGATGCTCGAGTACTAGTTAAATTTCTTTGAAAACTTTTCTCTAGGTTCGGAGTGCCAAAAGCATTGATTAGCGACAGAGGAATGCATTTATGTAATTCTCTGCTTGAAAAAATATTGAAGAAATACATGGTAACTCATAGGCTCACAACACCATATCACCCTTAAACTAGTTGTTAAACCAAAAACATAAGTCATGCTATAAAATGTATTTTGGAAAGAACGGTGAACGAAAACAGGAAAGAATAGGGAGATAAACTAGATGACACCCTGTGGGTATTCAAGACTACTTATAAAACACCTATTGGCAGTACACCATTCAGGATAGTTTATGGAAAAGCCTACCACCTGCCTGTAGAAATGGAGCATATGGCATATTGGGCATTAAAAAATGCAAATATTGATATGGATGTTGCAGGGAAAAATAGGTTCTTATAACTATTAAAGTTAGCGGAAATGAGGAATGATGCTTACGAACATTCTCATGCTAACAAACAAAGAAGTAAAAAGATGGCATGATGCCAGGATACAAGATAAAGAATTTTAGGAAGGAGAAGAAGTGATAGTTTTCAATTCAAGATTGAAACTCTTTCCTAGAAAGCTTAAATCAAGGTGGTATGGACCCTACATAGTGAGCAAGGTCTTCACATATGGTATTATGGATTATTCGGAAGATGGAATTTGTTTCAAGGTAAATGGGCATAGGTTGAAGAAATACCTTGGGAGAAATATAAACGGGTTTAGGGAAACCCTTTACTTCACAAAGATGTAGACCCTGGCTTGAGTCTAACTTAAAGACTTGTTAATAAATAAAAGTGTTTTTCAGGAGACAACCCAACTTATATGCCTTTTAAATCCATTTCATTTCATTTTATTTCTGCATTTAGGATTGGTTTTGTATTTGTTACTTATTTTGCAGGTTACTATAACAACAGGAAAGGAGAACAACTTTGCCTCAGCTTTTGGATAAGTGAAAAAACATTTTACAGGCATTATCTATGACATAGCTAGGGAATAGAGCTACGCCATAGCTGGAATCTAGCTTTATAAAATACATGCCTATTTCACTTAGCTATAGCGTAGCCTTTACTGTGGAGCTACGCCATAGCTCCCCTGCAATAGTCAAAACTTTTTCAAAAATTTATTTCGGATTTTTAACAAAATCTTGTACAAATTTTAAATGAACTTTGTGGGTGTGTTTCCTATAAACCCTCATGAGACTAAACTCGTCCACTTGGGACACTGAGTGGTTTAAAAGGCTTGTTGCATATGTTAAATACAACCGTGATTCCTACGAAAGTGAGTTGGGTTTTTAATTTCACCTAAATAGCCCATATGTGTTAATCTGTGTGCATTATTGACTTGTCACATGACTTGTCGACAGCATGTGAAAAACCTATTATTGCACTCGTTTTTAGTGAAAATCCCTTATTAACACCCATCTAAGCATTTCCTTCATTTCTTAACCCTTACTTATGTTTTGTTACACCATTCACCTTAGCTTACCGCGTAGTCTATAGTCTATTGTCGAGGAGTCGCTGGTTACTTAACTTTATGAGTTTTAATGGAAGGATTTGGGGAATTATGCTTTCATGGAAGACTAATCATATTAGTTATGGAAGACGCCCCCTCCCTCTATTAGGTCGAATGAATATTGAATTACACCATAGAAATCGGCTAAGCTTGAGAGAGTAAGAGAGGAAGACAAGTTTTCACAATTTTCAATCTTATAACAATGAGGAAAAGAGAAATGAGAGGGAAAGTGAATACAAGTCTTAATCTTCCCATAAGATAGGAAGGGATATTTATAGAGTGCTAATCACTCTTCTTTATTTTTCTCTGATTGCTATTTAGTCCCTAGAGTTTGATATGTAAGCTATTTTTAACTAAAGCTTACATATCTTTATTACAATGCTAGTTGTTACTTATAAAATAAAGTCTAAACATTAATAATATAAATAAACCACTAAAGTATCATAATCGACGCTTTTCAATCCTAACAATCTCCCCATAAGGGTCGATTATTCTAAGTGGTCCCTTCTTGATCTAAGTAATCTTCCATTCACGTACATTTCCCAACGTCTCATTTGATCTCTATGCTTCAAATGATTTTCAATGTCTTCTTCATAGTACCGTAAGTATTCAACATCATCATCACTGGGACTTGAGTCAATGTATCCATACTTCATATCCTTGCTGTACTTCTTCAATATCACTAAAACTCTTTTTAAAGTCGCATCACAAAACATATGAATTTCTTTATGATTCATCACTCTTCTCCTATATCATACCAACTACTGGTTCGGAAGTGATAGTAAACAATTCATATTCTTAAATGCCAGGAAGTGTAATTGTTGGAGCAGTGAGGTTGAATTTTTGCTGGTAACTTTATATGCCTAGCTGGAAATCATGAACTCTTTCCCAGATGACTGTGCTTCTGATAAAGACAGTCAATGATCCCAACAACCCAGTTTCTTTATAGTCGTCTACTTTGCCATTAACGCATAACAAATACAAATCCTCAATGTCATTCTTGTTGAGATATTTGTAGTCTTGTTCTTTGATTGAATTAATCTTTCTATTAGCTCTTCTCACTATCAATTCTGTTATGAACTTGTGCTCATGACCTAGTTCATATGAAGTTCTGATTACTTCAACGATCTTCAAATTCGAGTAAACTTCTTCAAGTTTATCTCTTTTCTCCTTCTACCTTCTGATATGGAATTGCTTTGCCCACATATTCTTCTAATGTTCAACACTATATTGAGCATAAGAGTTAAATCTTTTGATACGTTTATTCACCCATCTTGAAGTTCGTTCTTCAATATCATCATCAGGAAATAGAACTGCAGGATACTTGTGTAGTGACAAGATATACTTCTTTGTTCTTGAGTTTCCATGCTTGAGATAGAACATGTCTTGATTAAGAAAAGTCATTGTAGGAGCTTTTGGATCTCTTTGGCAACTATGAAAAACTGGGGCTGGCTTCTTTGAATTTGGTAAAAACACCATTTCTTTCTTGCTTTCCCAGATAGTGTTATTCTTGAAATAACTCTGCATCTGATCTACATGATACTGATGCTCTTCTCCTTAATTTCATTGTTGTCTCATCATATCATTAACATCTTTTTGTAGTTGAGCTTCATCAATTTCTCCTGACATTTTTTCCAACAAATCTTGTAATACTTCTTCGGCAGGTACTTCATCATCATCATCATCTGTTCCAACACCTTCCATCCAAGCATCAAATCCATCTAATTACTCTTGAGTACCTGAGCTTGACGGGTTTTGTTCTTGTTCTTGTTCCATAGGTTGTCCTGATAAAGATACGCCTTTTGTATAAGTTCCATATTCAAACATTTTCGGCCTCTTCGCATTATTCTTCCCTCAAGACGAGCATCATCATCTTGATGGTCTTTATGATCTCTTGGGTGAATGGCAGAAGGTCGACAAGATGTAGCAGTTGTAATCTTCTCAAACTTAATCTTTAGTGACAACCAGTTTGGTAAGTCTTCGTTTGTAACCATGCATCATCCTTCATTGTCATGTAGAGTTGGTACTGAAGTTCTCGAGTAAACGCTTTTGTAGTTTGTGTTAGATGGACATAAAGAATAATGTTTGACATGTAATTCCTTAAAAATAAATCAACCTGCAGAGGAATATGGTTAGCAATAGCATCATTAACCTGCGAAGTAATCTCAGCACAAAGATTCTCGCTTTCCTTCTAAATAGCTTTAGCAATCATTATAGCTATATCAGCTTTAGTCTGTTGCATGTCCGATAAGAGTCCTTCAGCAATATATATTGGAACAGTCATCTTAGCAATCTTGTTGACCTCTTTATTAACCATTAAAGGAAGCATTTCCTTTAATGCTTCGTATAGCATTGCAAAAAGCTTGTTGAAGTTTTTCCTTGGCATGAATGTCTTCTTTAAATGTCTGAACAACAAACCATAATGACCACCCATCTGCAAAATGAAACTCTTGTATCATCTGAAACATCCAGTTTTGGGTTTTGGTGAAGATGATGAAGGTGTAGATGATGAAGGTGTAAAGCCAGTTACCATTAATTCCTTAAGTTTCTCCTTATCCGCAGAGTAAGGAACATCTTTAGTAATGACCGTCAATTCTTGGAGTGTCGCTTTATCCAAAGATAAAGGAGCATTATGATTCCTAGGGTATCTAATGGGTGTGGGTGAGGGTGTATCCCTAGTCTCCTCTATTCCCTTTCCCTTTTCTCTCCTTTTAAGCTCAAACTCATCTTCAGCCGACTCTTCCTCTACTTCATCATTGAAAGTAACCATGTCAATACTTTTCTCCACCTCCAGACTTTCATTTTCACTCCTGTACTCTATCCTAGTGCCAGGATCTTCTTGACTGTTAAAGATATCATTCATGAATGCATCCTCGTCAACATTGTTAGTTCCTTTCAGCAAGTTACCTAACTATTCATCTACCATGTGCTCTTTAACTTGTTTAATATTTTGCTGAGCTTCTAAGTCTTCGAGACTTCTTTGTGTAACAATGCCTATTTGGATTATTTCATCCAAATTAGTAACATCAATCTCAGCAGCTGTTGGAATTAGCATTTCTAGATCTTATCATCTTGGTACTTGAAATTTAATCACAGTTGATTTGTGTTGAGCACTTGATTCTCCTTCAGTAGTAACAGGGTTAGGTGTCCTAAGGGTGCTAGTTATCTTATGCATTCCCTAGGTAGACTTAATCGGTTATGACTGTGTTGTAGGAACATCTACCCAAAACACTGCAGCATACATCTTTTAGTGATCAGTTAGCTTCATTTCCTCATTCAGCATCTAGTCAGAAATCTTCGTACTTGCTCCTTCCTTGTTCTTCCCAGTGTTGAAGACATTTTTCATAAGATCATCATTTTCAACTCTGTGATAGTGATCATGAACTCTTCTTGAGATGTCAGGATACTCAGTCATGTAGTGATCAACAATCATCTTTGTGAACCTAGGATAAGGAATCAATGTAGTTGGATGCATAAGAGAGTAGTGTAAACCCTCCTAGAGTATTTCAGCATAATCTACATGCACATTGTTGATAAAGCAATAAAGCATTTGCATTATCTAAATCGGTGGTTGATCATGTCTTGTGGCTTGAGTGGTTAAGCATCGTGTAAAAGTCTTGCAAAATGTTTGCCACGGCTGTGGGAGTCCTTTTGATACAAAGTTTGAAGGTGATTTTAATGGCAGAGTAAAACCAAGATCTTTAAGGAAGAATGGAATAATATGCCTAAAAGTCAGAGTAGTAATAAATCCAGCATTGTTGTTGTCTATAGCTTAAGGCAATTGGAAAATTCGTCTGAAGTCATCTACAGTCATTGTAATTTCCTTAGTACCAAGAAGGAACTTAAATCTGAGTGGATGATTGATGAGGATGTTTGCAAGCATTTTGCTTTCATTAGGACACTAGGGATTGATAAGATCAAACTTCTTGTTTGCATCCATGAGATCAAATCGCTTGTTGGGTGGACACAGTTGATCTTGAGGGACATCTCTTTGTTGTTGTTCTTGTGCCATGATGAACTATGAGTGTGTGATAATAATGTGTTAGATCAGAAACAATTCATATGTAACATTTTTGTTTCTTTTCGCTCTGTCTGTTTTATATGTTTTGTCAATTCTTTTTGAACATATTTATGAATCAGTTTCTTTCTCATGTGCTTATTTCTTACTTTTACTAGCACATGCCATACACTTTATTTGCATTATTATTTTGATTTTACTTTTTATGTGTTCTGGCAATTCTTTTTCGAACACACTTTTGATTTGCTTTTTCACGTATGGTTTTTTCTCTCTCTTTCTGTTTGAGTTTCATCACCAACAAGTATTTGTATAATGATCCTCTTTAAAGAATAATGAAGATATACTCTTATTTTGAATAATACTTTGACTTTGAAAAATTCAAGAGATACCATTCATATTCTCAAAAAACATTTAAGTGAAAAGAGTATCATTTTAACAACTTCTTGACAGAAAATAAGACTTTACCAATCATGTTTGAAAGACTTTTTGAATGAATAAATATGGCAAGAAATTGAAATTCTCTTTAAACATTAACTGAATGGTCACTAAGAAACTACCACATTCTGAACTTTAGATAACGGTCGTAACCGGATGAAACTTATACATTTTCAAGGTCAATAAGTATCTATAACAATCAACTCATTCAGAAAACAATCAAAACAGGCTGTAACTTAGACCACTTAAACAATTGAGAGTTTAAGAAAAAGTTAACTCAAGCAATATTACATCATTAAATTTTTTGTAGTTTAAACTTTCTTCTTGTGAAATCCTTTGAAAAGCATTTGTGATTATGAGAATGTTTAAGCAACATGAGATACTGATTCTTTTTGTAGATTTCCAACAACACATTCAGATGTATACATAGTTATAAACGCACAATCATACAATAAGTCCATGAAGTCCAAAACTTAGCCTAAAACTATCATATTTCACAATTTCGAAATTTGATATCGAAATTTGACTTTTGACTTATCAAAATTGATCAGTTAACCATTTGTCTGTCGAAATTTAACCAGTTGACCTGTTTGACCATCAAAATTCGACTTATGTCAAAATTTGACTATTTGACCATTTGTCGAATTTTGATCAGTTATCGAAAAATGGTTTTCATTGTGAAATCAGTCCTTTTATGATGATTAATCCCTTTAACAATCATCAATGATCTGTTACAATCATCCATGTTTACTTTTAATCAAATTCGACCTTATCAAAAAATATAGTACTTATCGAAATTGATCCCTCATGTCGAAAATGATCAAATATGATCATTAGATGATTTTGACCATAATTAATCACACAAAACATCATAACAATCATCTATGAACACATATCAACTGATAATTTCTAAAAGCCCTAATTTTATAACCTTAATTTTGTCGAAATTCATTTCTGATGTCAAGAACTCAAACAAATCATAATAAGCAACATAAACTCGATGATTTTCTTACGTTTGACGAAAGGATTTGTGAACAATCGTTATAATAAACCGAGATTAACCTCAATAAAAAATGAGTAAACCCTTATGTCGAAATTGCGATTAAGATATAAAAGGAAAAAAATGAAATTTATATTTCCTATTTATAGTGACCGAAATTTAGGGTTTGACCCTTGTTTGACCGGATTTGGGTTTCTGATTTTGACAGTTTTGGTCCTTGAACTTGTTTATCGAAAATAAATTTCAAAGGTTTGCATATTCAGTCCTTTGACTTTTTGCTACCCTTTTTAAAACAAAAATTTCACAAAGTCCCCCTTGGAGTGTGATCCCTCTGCATTGGTAGTCCTCAAAAATGGATTTTTATCTTTTTCAAAGTCAAGTTAATCACAAAGAATTATAACTCCTCCCGAATAAACACCATGTTAAGAATAAATCACTGGTTTATTGAACTCATTTATTAGAGAGATCATTTTATTTCATTACAGTTTTAGACTTGTGACTTTTCGAAGATAAAATAAAGCAATATATGTGAATGGAATATTTACAAAACACATGTTTTTAATGATGACAGCATAATTTTTCCTTAGAATAACTCCCCTTTAGATCATGATCCCGTATAAACAATCAAAGAGTTTTTGAGAAAAATCGAATCATGAATATGATATAAATGAAAAGATATGTGTTTGTGTTTAAATTATGTTTTTGTATTTTTACATTTTTTTTATTTTGTATTTGATTTTGAATTTTGAAAAATATCAAAGAAATCTTTTTCTGTTTTTATATTTTCTGATTTTCTATTTTGTTTTTGTTTTTTATTTACATGTTTTGATGTATGATCTTTTCAAGAAGACGACTTTGCCAGAATTTTCAACTATGTTGGAGTCATACATCGCATACCAATTCGATGAACTAGGTACTCAAAGCGTTCCTTTGGCATGGCTTTGGTAAATAGATCAGCGAGTTGATATTCTATCCTGACAAAGTATACTTCCACTGTTCCCTTCTCAACATGTTCCTTAGTAAAAGGATATCAGATGTCAATGTGCTTAGTACGCGAGTGTTGAACCGGATTGCAAGAGATGGCGATAACGCTCTTTGAATCACAATACATCGGTATTTTGGTGAATTTGTATCCATAGTCCGAAAGTTGTGTCTGCATCTATATTACTTGTGCACAACAAGAAGATAATGATACATACCCAGCTTCAGCAGTGGATAATGCAGTACAATCTAGCTTTTTGGAACTCCAGCTCACTATCTTCTCACCTAGAAATTGTAAGCCTCCTGACATACTTTTGCAATCCTCATGGCACCCTGCATGGTCTGCATCTAAATATGCAATTAGTTCAAAGCTGGAATCCTTCAGATACCATAGTCCTATGTTATAAGACTGTCTTAGGTACTATAATATCCACTTAACCTCTTTAAGGTGTTTGACTGTAGGTCGTGCCTGATAACGTGCACATACAATGGTGGCGAAAGCAATATCTGGTCTACTGGTTATTAGATACATGAGCACTCTGATCATACTACGATATTTTGTCTGATCAGTAGGAGTGCCTTGTAAATCAGCATCTAGTCTGGCAGTATCCATAGGTGTGCTCATGGAGTCACATTCATCCATACCGTGTTTCTTTAAAAGCTCGATTGCGTATTGTGATTGTCTAATGAAGATGCCACGGGGAGATTGATGAACTTGAAGTCCAAGAAAGAACTTTAATTCACCCATCATCGACATCTCAAAGTTTTTTTTCATAAGGTTTGCAAAACGTTTTGAAAACTTTAGGTTTGTAGAACCAAAAATGATGTCATCGACATATACTTGAACAAGTAAAATGTCTCCCCCATGATGTCTTGTGAATAGAGTCGGGTTAACAATACCTTTGGTAAAGTGATGTTCAATTAGGAATGAGGTCAATTTGTCGTACCACATTCTTGAAGCTTGCTTGAGACCGTACAAAGCTTTCTTTAACCTGTAGACAAGGTCTGGAAAGTCTGGGTCAACAAAGTCATCGAGTTGGCTTACAGAAACTTCTTCTTTTAATAGTCCATTAAGAAATGTTGTCTTGACGTCCATTTAAAGACTGTAAAGTTTTTATGAGCAGCGTAAGAAACAAACATCCTGACTGCTTCAAGGCAAGTAACTGGAGTGAATGATTCTTCAAAATCAATGCCCTCTTCCTGTTTGTAACCCTTAGCCACAAGACGAGATTTGTTTCGTATGACAATATTTTTTGGATCCGATTTGTTCTTCCAGAGCCATTTAACTGCAATTACATTTCTATCGGTAGGTCATGGAACCAATTCCCATATGTCTAGTCTCTGAAATTGATGCAGCTCGTCTTGCATAGACTCTATCCAGCTGTGATCTGCCACCATAACTTCTTTGATGTTCTTCGGCTCGATAGTGCTCATAGCTAAGGCATACATACATACATACTTTTGAATCTATAACGAGCCACCTTCTTATCATCACTGACCTAGAGGGGTCACCAATCACTTGATCCAAGGGATAAGCTTTTGTCCAGACATATGTTAAGGGTTGAACGGGAGTGATGACGTGAAAATTTGATGGATCTTCATCGGTTGAAGATGACTCATCTTCCTCAAACATTGGAGTATGATATGGAGAGAGCAACGTGTTTCCGTCAATATTTATATAATCTTTTTCTTGAATAAATTCATCAGCTTCATTATTTTAGATTGGAGAAATTGGTTCTTCAGAAGAGGAAACCAAGGGAAAAGCTTCATTGTCTTCAACGATGATTGAAGATGAAGAAGGTGTGTCTTGATTATTAGGAGTTGTTTATGCAGCGGAATTAATGGATACTTCAGAAGGTCTCTTCTCAAAGTATTCCTCGTACATTGGACTCTACAAATTATCCAAATCTTCTTTTGATGGAATGGAGGAATCTTCTGCTGATGAATCATTATCATGAAAGCGATTAGTTTCGGGTTCCAAATAGTTATGTTAAGAAGCCATTGCTGCAAGTTCATCAAACTTGACGTGGATGGTTTCCATTATATTTTTTGTTCTGCGGTTATAGATTCAAAACCCTCTGGACGACTCTGAATAGATGATAAAGATTCCTATGTCTACTTTAGGTTTCATTTTTCCAAGGTCTTCTCTATCATTTGTTGGATAACAAAGTGATCTGAACACCTGAAAGTACTCCACATTTGGTCTTCTTCTGCGAAGAAGTTCATACGGAGTTTTGTTATACCTTGTATGAATCAATGATCGGTTTTGTGTGAAATAGGCAGTGGATATGGCTTTGGCCCAAAGGAATTCTGGTGATTTGGCAAAGATAAGCATTGTGCGAGCAGCCTCTACAAGAGTATTATTTCGTTTTTCGACCACGCCATTTTGTTGAGACGTTCTTGCAATTGAGAATTGTCGCATAATGCCCAATGTTTCATCATAAGCATGAAGTTTTGCATTTTTTAACCCAGTTCCATTATTGGTTTAAACTTTTTGAATTTTAATATTGGAATTCAATTGAACTTGAGCAATAAATTTCTTGATTATTTCTATAGTCTCATCTTTCGTTTGAAGAAAATATACCCACGTATAGCGAGAATAACCATCGACTATCACCAAAATATACTTTTTACCATTGATACTCTCAACCCTCATTGGCCCGCATAGATCCATATGGATCAGTTCAAGTTTGGAACGAATACTAGGAACCAATTTAGGTAGATGAGTAGCTTTCTTGCTATTTTACCGCTCGCATGTAGAACATAGATGATCTTTGTCATATATAAACTTCAGAAGTCCATCAACCAAGTCTTGTTTGGTGAGATCATTGATAGTACTAAAGTTCAGGTGCAAGAGCCTTCGGTGTCATAACCATGACTTTGTTGAAGTGGCTTTGGACATCAAACAAACAAGAGAAGAAGATACCATATCTGAAATAAAGATTTTATACAAATTTGATTCACGAGCACCTGTTAAAAGATCATTGATGGCATCAAATAACGTCACTTTTATACCATTATTTATCCCATGTAAGCAACCCATTTTGTATGATTATTGCAAGAATTATGACTTATTTTTTTTATTTAAGAATTTCCTTAATTATGGAGTACTTAGTGAAGATTAGCAAAAAGGCATGCATTTTGGAGCTTAAACGAAGACATTTGAAGATACTGACTCTAACATCCTATACGCCGTATCCATCAAGGAAGATACGGCGTATCTGTGCTTGCACTTTATAAAAGACCACAAAGGAATAAAGATCAATATGCCGTATCCAGAAGGAGTCTATACGCCGTATTCAATTTAAAGTAATAAAATATTCTGGAAGATATCGAACGTGGTCCCTACTCTAAGAAACCCCCGATATGCCGTATCCAAGACTTTTGATATGCCGTATCTACCAAATTCCAGACCTTATAAATAGAAAACTTAAAAACAGGTTTTCAGTGTGCTTGATCATATTTTTTATACGTTAACCAAAAAAGTTGATTCTTAGAAGACAAAAAGAGCAGAAGAGGTCAAGCAAAGCTATCAATTCCATAGGAAACACTTCGTAATCTCCTATACTCTAGTAATCGTTTGATTTTTGGTATCATTCGTCTAACTCTGTTAGTTAATTACCTTGGTTGTATTATTACTTTTGTATTGATTATGACGTTTGAGGGCTAATACTCTTGTGTATTAGCCATTATTATGAAGATTTGAATGTTTGGTTTGTTTATCTCGAATACTTAATTTATCATTGATTGCTTGTTTATGTTTATCAATTTATACTTGTTTATGTGCTTTTGTATGCGACCTATCATTCAACTAGATCTAGTGATACAGACAAAGTTAGCTAGATGTCGAGATGGCTCTCCCTATAGAGATTTATATATCTAGACCAATAGGATCACAAATAATGACGTATCTTCGCCTTTAGATTAGTTAGCTTAGTTAGACCAGTACGTGACCCTTGGGATCAACGAGTACGTTCTTAATCAACTGGTAAAGACTTGGCCAATGGACTACTAGTATGTAAATTGCTATTAAGCAGTTAGTGGGTAAAGTCTCTATGAGCTAGGGTTTAACAACATCACCATTGCTTTAACTCCTAAGATAAATTATAATCAGCAAATAGGATGCTTTATGCGGATGTGTTTAATTATGACAGAATTCTACGTATCTAGGTCTTAGGAAGAAGTAACGCCTAAGTCTTAAGAATGATATGCCGCCTCGAGATAAGTATTTGTTGCACTAAACAAACAAACCAACATTCTAATTGGATTAATCATGGTTAAAATAGTTTTCTTATATTTGGATAGACCGCTCTTTTATCTTTTGTCTGTTTGCTTGTGTGTGTTATTGTGTCTTAAGTAGATCTAAGTCACCACAAACCTGTGCCAATCTCTCAGGCAGAAACCTCCTATTTTTCGTTAGAATTAGGATTAACATAGGTATAGCATAGGTTTAACATAGAATAGAATTAACATAGTTTAAATTAACTTAGTTTAGTTAACCAAAATATTGATAAAATAAAAGATAAGTTCTCGCTCTTAGTGATCGACACCCTACTTACCACGAAATTCTATCTGACCGGGTACCTGCCCGTTAAAGTGTTGTTTTAGGTAAAGTCGGCAAAATATAAATTTAAAACTTAAACTATCATAAAATACACCTACACGATGACACAATCAAGTTTTTTGTGCAGTTGCCGGGGAGTGAAATTTTAATCTTAGCTTTTATTTGATATTTTGGGTATCAGCATTAGATTAGATCTAACCCCTAAGATTATCGTAATTTAGATTGGTGTAAAATCTTGTAAAATTCGGTATATTTGCTTTTATTTATTTGCTTGAATTGTTTGCTTAATTTAATTATGTGTTTGTTTATGTTTAGATTGTTTTCTAATACACTGTTCTAGTCGATAACCTGATACGGCATATCCACTTCCATTGAATACGGCATATCCAACTTTCTTTTCCAATACAGCGTATTCATTCAGTAGACCGATACGACGTATTCAGATCAATTGAATACGGCGTATCGATAGGCTGATACACCAGCAGAAGCCGATTCTTCGTATTTGATTCTAGTGCTTGATTTTCTGTATTAATTTCTTTTTTAAACAAATCCTGCTAATATATTTATCATTGTTCAGAGCATACTAATCACAAAATTTTGACTGAAGAAGATACAACTGGAATTATGACTGAACAAATTTTTAAAGAATGCATGGAAAAAACTCAAGCAGAATCGAGTCTTGCTAAACCAAATACTGACGATGCTATAAATATTGAACTCAACAAGGAATTTTTAATGGAGTTACAAAGTAATGCATACCATGGAATGTTTGATGAAGATGTGATCGACCACATTGCTAAGGTTTTTGAAATACTTGATTTGGTTAAAACTCCTTATGTAGACTCCCATCAACTATGCATGAAGGTTTTTCCTCTCTCACTGGCTAATAATGCAAGACAATGGTCGATAAATGAGGGGGATGGAAAAATCACCACTTGGGAAGAGCTAGTTGAATTTTTTTTGTAAATTCTATCCCGAATACCGTGATGGCGAAGATGAAATATTGGACGAAGGGAATAACTGGGGGATTGATCCATTAGAATTCATATCCCGAGTAACTTCGACATTCGAAAACCACATGAGGATAGATGGAAGAACTAAAAAAGTATTACTCCATTCCTGGATGAGTGGAAGTTGGAATAAAAGACGAATGGATGACATCATTTCAAGCGATAAAGAAAAGGAGGAATCTGACTATGGAAACCCCTAACACTACTACTGATTCATTCTTCAAGCCTTATTCGAAAGCTCGAGAAAAGAACGATGTTGAAAAAGAAGATGAACGGAGGCAAACGAAGCCTAAAGGCAACAACAATGATTTAGAAATTAATAATGAGCAACCTAATAAAAGGGTGTGCAAAGCCGAAAAGTTTGAAGCTATAAAATATTCACTAAGACCAAAGGAAGAATACATTGCTATAAAAAGATGTGAATACAATGCTTGGGAAAGGAACAGATATAGTGTGTCTCAAATCTACAAATAAATTTTTCAAAAAAACGACAACAGATGGACGATGACGCGCACCGAGTGTAGGATACTGAAGAAAAAGTCTAACTTAAAGACTAGCTGAAAGAAAAGTGCTTCCCGGGAGACAACCAAGATTGTTATATATTTTTATCGAGTCCGTCTTCCCAGAAATCAATACGGCGTATCCGCTCCATACCATACGGCGTATTGAATGTCTGGATGTTATTAGTCCTTTATTTTCCCGCATTTAAAACTTTATTGTTAGATCTGTCTATATGGCGTATTCATGCACATGATACGGTGTATTTGGCAGACTGACCCATATTGATACTTTTTACAGGTTTCTCCATACGACGTATTCAAATTTATGGATATGGCGTATTGGTCCCCTATACAGTTTATTGTTTTTTATTATTTATTAACCGTAGGATACTCGAGATAGGATTTTGCATGTTTTTCCTATATTTTGCACAGGACCTCGCTGGAAAAGAAATCGACAAAGTTGGTGAAGTATGAATCATCTGGAATCCTATGTATGTGTTGTAGTTATGCTGGTATTCAAACGCATTTACAACACACATTCTTGCTCATAAACTCAACTTGGAGAATCTACCAAGCAAAACATCAGGGGAGTTTCTCGTTCTAATTCTTTTAAATTCCTGTTTTTAATGTTTTACCTATACAACGAGGACGTTGTATAATTTAAGTGGGGGATGGGAATTAGAACATTACTTGCCCTATTTTTCACATTAAAATGCTTAAATTATGCTCAAATTTAAATAAAAATTCAAGCATACTTTTGTGAAATTAATAGTTACATAACCTGCACACAATAACCCTTATTAGATATTATGAGGATTCAGCCTTATCTGTTTCCAAATGTTTACCGAATTTCTACAAAAATATGAGTGTGCCAGTGATGTTGTAGACTTTAGAACTTGGCTTGGTATATCTATTTGAGACCACAATAATGAGTACTATGGATTTAGATGGAGTAACTTGTTGGTAAATCTCTAAGATTACATCCAAAAAGCCTTTATATGTTGTTTTATTAACTAACTACACTGGTTAGTTAACCCTCATATAAGATACCCTTAGAAAAACATGTAGAGCCAATCCTTTAGGATAACACCAACTATTTGCTTCGTTACACCTTAGTCTACCTTGTTAGATTAAGTCCATATATTAGTTGCTAGTTGATGAAAGTGTAAAGTATGTATTTCTTATGTCTTGTGTCTTTTTCTATCTCTAGTATGGTTGGAAAATTTGCACATTGCAATGGGAATGTAAAAAGTAGTCAAAACTCATGTATTTTTACTACCATCACATTTATTGGTACGTCCGAAGAATGAAGAATCATGGAGGAAATTATCTAGAGTTATCATGATCGTAAAGATGGTGAAACTACAGCGAGATTCATAGTATGTTTTAAAAAAATTAGAAAAATTGCAACAAAAAAGAAGAGGACAGTTTGAAGATAGTCGGTTCGTTAAATCTTAAACCGATGGAATTATTTGAAGGATCGATTATTCGTTGATACGTGGTTATAAATCAACGTTGTAAAGTTTTGTATAAAGTGGTAGATATTGCCACTTATCTTTGTAAAAGTCTGTAAAGTATAGGATGATTGGGAAGTTGACCGATATGGGAACGCCAACTTAGGTTGTTGTTTATGATCTATGATCAAGACGTTTATGTAAATATTTATGAGTTTTTATCATGGTAACGGTCGGAAAAAAGTGTCTAGCAACTTGAAACTTATCTGTTTGGACTTAATCTATTTGTTTCGTAAATTTTATTTAACAACAATTTATTTCCTTTCCTAATCATTAACCTTGGATTTTACTCGAATAAGGATGTGATTGAGTCATGCATATCTATTCCGTCGTTACAGCCATGTATGCGTGACTCAGCTGCCTTGTTGGTTTATTACTTTTGGTGAAAGTTAGAAGATCCATACCCTATATCATTCTTCATCCTAACCCTTGGTTAAACTCAAATGAGGATGTGATCGAACACACATGTCTATTCTGTCGTTACGGCCATGTATGTGTGATTCAACTGCCTTGTTGGTGTTGTACTTTTAATGAAAGATTGTTAGAATGATCAAACCCTCTAAGCCTTTATAAAAAAACCCATTTTACATTTATAAACTTGTTACTCCTTATCTTTAGTGGTGGAGATGTGTATCCTTACCAAGCCTATGATAGAATACTCATCACGACCGAGCAATTGAGCGAATTAGTTACATGTTACCACATAGATTAGTTGAGTGATTTGAGTGTTTTCATCTTCCTATTTCATGAGGTGTTTGGTTATGTTCTTATAATTGATCAAATAAATGCTTATCAAAAAAAATCCTTAGGGATACATTTTCATAAACTTCTAAAGGCTACTTGAGGACAAGTAGAATTCAAGTGGGGGGATATTTGATGACATCAAATAACGACACTTTTATAGCATCATTTATCCCATGTAAGCAACACATTTTGTATGATTATTGCAAGAATTGTTACTTAATTATTTGTATTTGAGAATTGCAGTAATTAGGGAGTACTTGGTGAAGATTAGAAAAAAGGCACGCATTCTGGAGCTTAAAAGAAGACATTTAAAGATACCGACTCTGACATCCTATACGCCGTATCCATCAAGGAAGATACGGCGTATCCATGCACATCACAAAAGACCACAAAGGAATAAAGATCAATACGCCGTATCCAAAAGGAGTTTATACGCCGTATTCAATTTAAAGTAATAAAATATTCTGGAAGATATCAAATGTGGTCCCTACTCCAAGAAACCCCCAACACGCCATATCAAAAGACTTTCGTTACGCAGTATCGACCAAATTCCAGACCCTATAAATAGAAAACCTAAAAACGGGTTTTCAGTGTGCTTGATCATATTTTCGATACCTTAACCACAAAAGTCGATTTTCAGAAGATAAGAAGAGCAGAAGAGGTCAAGCAAAGCTATCAATTCCATAGGTAACACTTTGTAATCTCCTATACTCTAGTAATCGTTCAATTTTTGGTATCATTCGTTTAACTCGGTTAGTTTACCTTGGTTGGATTATTACTCTTGTATTGATTATGACATTTGAGGGCTAATACCCTTGGGTATTAGCCATTAATATTAAGATTTAAATGTTTGGTTTGTTTATCTCGAATGCTTAATTTATCGTTGATTGCTTATTTATGTTTATCAATTTATACTTATTTACGTGCTTTTGTATGCGACCTATCAATCAACTAGATCTAGTGTTATGGACCAAGTTAGCTAGATGCCGGGATTGCTCTCCATATAGTGATTTATATATCTAGACCAATAGGATCACAAATAATAACCTATCTTCGCCTTTAGATTAGTGAGCTTAGTTGGACCGGCAGGTGACCCTTGGGATCAACGAGTACGTTCTTAATCTATTGGTAAAGACTTGGCCAGTCGACTACTAGTATATAAATTTCCATTAAGCAGTAAGTGGGTAAAGTATCTATGAGCTAGGGTTTAACAAGATCACCATTGCTTTAACCCGTAAGATAGATTATAATCAACAAATAGGATGCTTTATGCGGATGCGTTTATTTGTGACAGAAGTAACGCTTAAGTTTTAAGAATGATATGGCGCCTCGAGATAAGTATTCATTGCACTGACTAAACAAACCAACGTTCTAATTGGATTAATCATGGTTAATACAGTTTTCTTATATTTGGCTAGACCGCTCTTCTATCTTTTGTATGTCTGCTTGCGTGTGTTATTGTGTCTTAAGTAGATCTAAGTCACCACAAACCTATGCCAGTCTCTCAGATTGAAACCCCCTTATCCGTTAGAATTAGGATTAACATAGGTTTAGCATAGGTTTAACTTCGAATAGAATTAACATGCTTTAAATTAACTTAGTTTAGTCAAACAAAATATTAATAAAATAAAAGATTAGTTCTCACTCTTAGTGATCGACACCTTACTTACCACGAAACTCCATCTGACCGGGTACACTACCCGTTAAAGAGTTCTTTTAGGTAAAGTTAACAAAATATAAATTTAAAACTTAAACTATCATAAAATACACCTACACGACGACACATCATAAATGCAATGAAAAAGGCCACTATGCTCGTGGTTGTTAGAAACCAAGAGTTCGTGATGCAAAATATTTCAGAGAACAAATGTAGTTAGCTATAAAGACGAAGCCGGAAGCAACCTCTACGCTGAAGAGAATGATTTCATGCTCCATAATTCTTTTGGAGATGAAACATTGGAAGAGCTTACAGCTGCAGTAATCATGATGGCTCAAATTCAACCAGCTGATGGCAATGCTGTGACTGAGTCAACAAAATTTTTTAGCAGTTAAAGATCGCTAGTCATATGTTTTGAACAACCACTATCAATAATCCACATAAACATATTGTGGATCACTTGGGATTACTTGAGAAGAAAACATAGATGGAGGATGTGGATGGTTGTAACTACCCACTTTCTAATGGGGGAATACGAGAGATGTGTTTATTAGTAGGTAAACAGTGGTGTCTCTACTTTTAACAGCACTCGGTTTTGCATTAGCAGTAAAGCTCTTAGGGAACCAACCAACATTTGGTTGTGTTTCATACCATATTTGCCACTTCCTACTTGTTTTTATCTTTGTCCTCATGTATTTGCTAAGTGAGATTTCTTTCGCAAATAGTGAAGTTAATCTAAAAGCAGTTGAGTCCTTATTTTTCTCACTTAAGGGAGTAACTACGGCAAACCTAGTTTTTGCAACTACGGGAGTAGTATCAAAAGACTTAGGTGTCATAGTTGTAGGAGTAGTGAATAAGGCTCTTCTAACATTCAATCTCACACTCAACTTATATTTTGAAAAAAATTTATCATGACACGGGGTAAGCACATTTTAATCACAAGAAACATAAAATATATCATTTGCTTTAAGAGCATTTTTAACATCAGCATTTGTTACAATCTTTTTGTTTTGAATAACATTCTTTTTAGACGCAACATTTGTTTTTTTATTTGTCCCTTAACATGGAACTTTCTACGTCTTTGGGAAATACAATCTTAATGTTTAACAAGATCATTATTGGACGTTGAGCCTCTACTCGGATGGTCTTCTAAACACTAGTAGGTTCTTTAAAATCCTTGTGGAAGTGAAAACACTCTTAGTTTCTGTTGTTGTGTTGAATCTTGTACATCCTAAGTGCTATGACGTTGATGTTGTATCAACATGTTTTATTTTTGGTAGGTGAAGTTGTTTCTTAAAGTGGATCTGTTTTTGTCAAATCGTGTTTCTCTTTAGTTTTTGGAACTAACTTTTTCTTTTGAAAAACTTGTTTACTGATCGGTGTAACACAAAGAAGTTTGTCAGAAACTGAAGGTTTGTCAAACTTAGTATTTACAGACTTACCTTTTTTAATTTTGTTTAATTTAGTTTTAAGCTCCGAGATTGTAATCAAAAGATCTTGATTCTGTGCATGAACATTTGCATATGCATATGTCTTTTGGTTAACATTCTCAATTAATTCATTAATCTCGTTTTGAGATTAAGGGCGTGTCTTTTCGATTTAATCAAAAAAGCTTTTGGTATTCCAATTTGATTTTACATGTTCTTTAATCAAAGATTTTACTTGGATATCTAAAGACACGTTCTCATTCTCAAGGTTCTCCAATTTTGATATCTAAGAGGTCTCACACATGTTTTGTAAAGAAGATTCACATTTTCTATTCTCTTTCTCATGTTGCAGTTATAGTTCAAAATCAAGACTTTGTTTTTGACATCTTTGAACATCATATTTAATAATTTTGTTTCATTTGTGTAAACCTTCTTGGACCTCAATAAATTCCCTTTTAACTTTCTCAATTTCATTAAGTGAATTACTTTCACAAAATCATTACACATCAACACATATTTTTCAACATCATACTTGAGTGTTGCTTCTAAGAGTTGATTGTTTCAAAACTCATTTTGTTTCCATGTGATCATAGATCACTTTTCCATTGATTCAAAAATATCATCATTATTTTTTACTTCTTCTGGACAAACCGTTTTAGAAAGAATTTTGAAAATAAAACGAATGCAAGTCTCATTTTAAGAATCGGTTTCACCTCTTTGCAACAAAACTCATTTAAAAGTGTGTCTTCTCTACTTGTAAAGAAAATACTCTTTAGAGTAGATGTAATTTCCAACAGAGTGAACAACTTTTTATAATCATTTTCCATTATGTAAAAATGTTTCATTAGATTACTTGAGTTTGGCATTGTTACACGAGGTAAACTTGATGTACTTGCATTTGAAGAAGTTATAGAAGTCATAGAAACATATGATAAATATTTTTATTCAACAAATAGTTCTACTTGTGGAACAAATGTTTCATAATGAGCGTTTAATTTCTTATAGTCAATTGAACAAAAGTTTTGTTTTTTCTCAATAAAAATTGGATCTTTCAATTTTTTTTCCATTTTAATTTGACTATTGGTTACATCCTCAAGTATTTCCTCACTATCACAAACATTCACATGCACTTTGGAACTATGAAGACATGAAGCATCATATAACTTAAGATTATGAGCAATTTCTTTCTTGAGCGTATAAGGATTTTCATACCCCAAACCATGTTTCAATTTTTGGATTATTAAATGACCAAGGGTTTTTGGATCCATAAGCTTAATTAAAGCTTGTACATATTGACTCATTTTGATTACCACATTTTCATTTGTTTTCAGCTTGGCTTCCAAATTCAAAATATTATCGAGATACTTATCTTCATCGGCATTCATCTTTTGTTTCAAAATAGTTTGTTTATTTTGTAGTTTTAAAACTTGTTTTCTTTGTTCTAAAACTGTTAATTTCAAATCATCTCTTTCTTTTTCTCAATCTCGAATTTTATCCCTATCTCGAATGAATTAATTTTGGAGTTCAGTTTCAAGACGTACTGCTTTTCGATCAGCCTTGATGAATTCTGTCTAAAAATTAGTTTTGATTGCTTTGTTTGTTCCAAAAACCAGAACCCTTTCCTTATATTGCTCAAGTTGTTTAGTTAACTCAACATTTTGTTGTTTAACTCTGTTTGTAATTATTTGTTGCTTCTCTGCTTCTTTATAGGCATTTCTGGTTGCTCTAGTTTATATGAATCATGAACATGTTTATCGTGTTTAACACTGCCATTATTAACTTCCGCATTTTGATCATCAAATATAAAATCACTATTAATTTGATCATCACCAACTGTAGAGTTAATGATTTTAGTTTGTTCATGATATGTTTGTTCATGATTACTGTATATAAATAATGGATTCATGTAGCTTGTGGATGGTGTTTGTACCTCATTAATGAATGCAGATATCATTAATCGGCATTCTCAAAATGAATGTTGTTGAGTTGAATTCGGCATCATGCATATGTTTACACTCAATTTTTCAAGCTCTTTCATTTGAACAACATCAGCAAAAAGAAATCCATTTTGTTAGTTGGAGAGAATGACCCCTGCTTCATCCTTCTTTGCCAAAAACATTTGTTCTATGAAGTACTTAGAATCCTGAACTCTTGGCTTTGGACAGTTACAAGCATAGTGACCTTTTTCATTGCAATTGTAACACTAAACATTTGTAACATTTTTAGAAGAAATAGTTCGAAGATCTCTTTGTACATTCCCTCTCTCTTTTTGAACATTGCTACTCTCAGAAGATTCTTCTTGAACAATATACGAGCATCTTGCAATTCTACCATCATTTCTAACATTTCTGCTTTGAATGTTGACTCTGTCAACTTGCACAACTTCTTGATTTCTTGTGTTTAAAGATGAGCGAAATGGGTCGAACACTCTTTCGAGATGAATCAAGAACCTATTTTCTCTTATTTCTTGGCTTCTACTATAGCACCCCGTGTTTTAGGGTCATTTACAATGTCAATAAATTCACTATGTATTTTTAGTATTGTACGCGTTTGCTTTTAATCGTAATCGTTAAGTTAAATCGCGTAAGCTAAAAATGATCATTCAATGTAAACGGGCAACAAACAATTAAATGTTTACATCAAGCAAGTGTTAAGTAATTATTTTGAGTATAATTATTAACTTTGTTCATTTTTATTTTTATTGGTTACGTTTCGCGATAAAATACGTTTAGGCATACCTAGAACCACCTAAACTTTTCTACGCTTTAACAAATACCCACAATTGTACCCAATACCCAAAATTTACAAAATAACATCATATTTATCTATCTATGGCCAGATCTGAAGAGATATACCAAGAAAAATATCTAAAAATCGTACAACTTGACATTGTACAACACATTTCAATTAAACCTAAAGACATTTTCAAGTAAAGGCCTTACCTAGACCAAAGACTTCTCTAGATTTACTCATCTTGTCTAGGACTTACTATGCCACATTTGACTAGTATTTTATACTTATAAGTCCTTCCTAGTAAAGAGATAAAAACACAAGTCTTTCCTTTACCAAAAATCAAAACCTATTATCCTTTTTGCCTTTAATAAGCCCACGACTCACCCCTTTTTTATATCAAATCCATACCAAAATTTATCTAACACATATACAAGGAATCTCACATCATATCTAAGATACCTCAAGGTGTTTTAAAGTATTGGTTAAGCATTTACAAGGGTGAAACAAAGTGTTGAAGCAAATAAGGGTTTCTTGAAACTTAGGGTTTTCTTGGTTGTGAAAGTTTTGGTTTCATATCTAAACAAGGGTTTAGATATTGTGGTCTACCATATTACATCATCATAAGGTTATCTAAAAGCCCTAATCATTTCATAATTATGATTTTATGTGTATATATGTTCTATGTAGTGAAATCACCATTAGGATACTTTTGAACATGTAAAATGGATTTTTACTTGTGATTATGGTTTTGTACACTTTTACATATATTATGATGTTGATAATATCATGTTATAATGAGATTATAAGTGTTGTACAATCTTGGTTTAAGTATAAAAAGTTCATGTATAAACTAGTAATTAAAGTTTACTTAAGAAAGTTTATGAGTTAAAAGTGTTGTTATGGACTTGTTAATTTGGACATTTGGACAAGATATGGACTAATGGACATTATTATATGTATGACATAGGGTATAAAGAGTTGTGGTAAACTTGAGGTATTTTATTAGGTTAAAAAGGTATATAAAACAAGTTATAAATAAGTATACATATTGATTTCAAAGGGGCTGTTTTGGTTCGTGTATGGTGACAGCCATATTATGTTTTATAAAGATAGTACACCTCATGACGATTCCAAATATGTAAAGAACTCGAAAAACCGCCTTATAACGAAAAAGATACGGCAAATATACGTTTTACGTTAATACCGGGTTTATAAAAGTAAATTTTATAAAAACAAGTTATCAAATACTTCTGATATATAAAGTTTAGTATTTTTCACAGATCACACATATTTTTAGGATTTCAAAACAATTCGGATCATAATTTTTGGATCAATAACGAAAAAGTTATGAATTACGCGAGATTATATACTTAAATGTATAAAAATACTTTTATAAAACTATTTTTATAAAAGTTACTGTTCATCTCAGATTTATACATTTTGAAAACATCATTAATATGATAGGACTTTTAATAACAAAGACGTACTCGAAAGAATCGCTAAAAACGGAGCTATAACGAGTAAAATACGACATTTACGGGTTTTACGATAACTAAAACTATAAAAATAATTTTATAAACTGGTGTGAACAGTAAAAAGTACTGTTCACCAGAGGACATGAAATACAAAAATGTCATATTTTGATACGTCGTCTTAATACGAAAGCGTGGACATAAGAAACGCAAGAAACGGACTTGAAACGTGAAAGTTACGTCGTTTTTACTAATGAAAATTTATAAACGTTTTAACTTTATAAATATGATTTCACTAAAACAATTAGATAGTGATTAGCTATATAGAATTATACATGGTAGTAGTTACCCAATGTGATTAGTACTTATACGACCTATATTGGATTAGGTTGCACTCGATCATTACCGTGACGCATTTTCTGTGAATGCTCACTAAAGGTGAGTTCATAGCCCCACGTTTTACATGATTTGTTTTATAAGTTTTTAGGGGTGAGAAACATGCACTGTTTTATAATTGGACACAAGTGGATAAGTTTTACATCATGATTACGTGTTGCCTAAGTGGCGATAACCCAAGTTAAGCCCATTATCATGAACTGTCAGTTACTGGATTGTGAGCGCAAATGTTATGAATAGATCTATTGGGATTGACATCCTCGTTCGGGTGATTAGCTATCACTGGGCAAATGAACGTATACCATGTCGAACATAGGATGTTGCGAGTTAGAACATCAACAAGGGCAATGTAGGCCATTTATATGGTATTCATTTATGTCAAGCTTCAGTGTCATGAGCTTAGGGCAACATAATTACATTTATATGATATTTGCATCTGTTGCATTATCATACACTTGGGAAATCATGTGGTCCTACAATATACAATTTATCAAACCTATGAATTTACCAACATTATTGTTGACATTTTAAAGCAATGTTTTTTAGGAGGTCAATAAGCACGAGGTGCAAGGGATACATTGGTGGTTTTGATTTGGATATCATGCATTAAAGATTTTGTCGCATTATATTTTGTATATCTTTTATGGGCTAGAAATCCTTGTATTAAGCTTCAGGCTTATGTAACAAACACTTTGTTAAATCCAATGTATCAGTTTTTAACGACTTTTTGGTCGTTCTATATACATCTTGTGTTATTGATCTATGAAGTAACATGCCCCGGACCCTTATTCCGTTGTGACCCAATTTGGGGGTGTTACAGATTGGTATCAAGAGCCAAGGTTATAGAGAACCATGTCAAATGTTTTTGCTGCATGTTTCTCACCCCAAAGTTGTAAAACAATATAATTGTATAAAAGTGGGGCTATGAACTCACCGTAAGTGAATGATTGATTATCTAAATCAAGTAAGTGAATCGCCTCGAGCTTTAAAAATATATGATTTAATAATGATATGTCATTATTAATTTAATTATTTTATAAAAGATTGTATAAAAATAAAAGTAATGCGCGCGAGCTTTAAAACTTCATATCTTTATCGTTTCTGTACTCTGATATTATACGTTTTCTTATGTCGCACGAGTCTTCGAATAAAAATAATTTATCAAAACATCACATTTATAAAGTTTAAACCTCTGATGAACAGTAACTTTTACTGTTCATCACAGTTTAAATAAACTATTTTTATAAAATTAATTATACGTAGTTTATTTAAATCATAACTCGTTCATTATAATTCCATTTCTCGAGTTCCTTATATCCTTGGATTAGTATTAAGATAATTTATCAAAATATCATATTTATAAAATTTAAACCCCTGATGAACAGTAGTATTTACTGTTCCTAACAGTTTATAAAAATTGTTTTTATAGAATTAATTATATATATCTTGTAAAATACGTAACTTGTTCGTTATAATTCCGTTTTTCGAGTTCTTTATGTCCGTGGGTTCGTATTAAGGAATTTTATCAAAATATTACATTTATGGAATTTTTACCTCCGATGAACAGTAACTTTACTGTTCATCACAGTTTATAAAATTGTTTTTATAAAGTTAATTATAGATAACTTGTAAAATCCGTAACTTGTTCGTTATAATTCCGTTTTTCGAGTTCCTTGCATGCTCACGATCCTTGTAAAGAGCACTATTTTTATAAAATATAAAATGTAGGGCTTATGGTTCGAATTCCAATAGTATGTATAAAGATATAATTAGGGTTTTCAATTAATAAAGTTAGTTTGTATTCATTTTTGTTTAAAGACCTTGCACCATAATTTCACCAAGTGTTGTACCGTATATCTTACATGTATTTAGTCCTCTAATGGTCAATGTCTTTTGTCCAATATGAAATCATCAAATACTTTATATAACTTTAAAATGAATCTAGGTGGTGATTAACTTATGCAACAAGTATGTATACAATAGGAAATGAATGAATGAACATTGAATACTTTAAATAGACCTTATAGAAGATGAGTGGGATGATGAACACAAGATGTAAACCCTAATCAAGCCTTCAAAATCAAAACCCTAATCAAGAAAACCCTAAATAAGTTTTCTTGATAATTCCTTGTTAAACCCGAATCCAAGCTTGCCAACACCTTGAGTAACCTTAGGTAACCTTAGAATGAACACTTGAATGCTTGGAATGCCTTGAATGCAAAAATTAAATGAAACCCTAGTTGACAATTGTGTGCCGTGGGTTTAGAGGAGGGGGAAAAGAGTTCTTGCTTTGATTTTGCTTGTAGAAAGTGTAAGAGTATAAATATGGACCTAGGGCTTCCTTTTATAGTGCATAGAAAACCTTAAACAACTTAAAGTGAAACCATGGGAGTGAAATGGTTTAAGGACTAGTTGTAAGAGCTCTCCTCCTCCCTAGGAGGAGGCCACGGCTCAAAGGAGGGGGGAAGGTACAAGTGATGAGACAATTACTAGAAGCATGAGCTTAAGGTACATTTAGGTAAGGTTTACAAGTTGTAATGAAAGACTTAATAGAGATTAAATGATTTATTTCAAGTGTGAATACACTAGGTCCGGTTTTGAGAGATATAAGTAAGCAAAATAAATAAATTTTGAGTATTGGGTATAAATGTGGGTATTTGTTTGAGTGTAGATAGGTAAAGGTGCTTCCGGGTACGACCGAATGTAATTTATTGCGAAACGTAAGCGTTTTACGTAACCAACAAAAATAAATTATGAAAAGTTATAAATTATACTCCTAATAATCATATAACACTTGCTTGATGAAACATTAAATTTGTTGATGTCCCGTTTACATCGAACGTTGATTTGTAGTTTACCGCGATTAACTATAAAGTTAATAATTAAAAGCGAACGCGTATAACTCTAAAAATAAATAATGGGGGAATTTATTACAGTTGTAAATAAACCTAAAAATTGAGAAATGATACAGTCTCATCCACCCCTTAGTGAGAGCATGTCCCAAAGGCACAAATGCAACATTCTTCGAGGGTGCGGTTTTTGTGAAGAGGTGCAGATACTTTTCTCGGAACTGATCTTAGCGTTCCCATGTGAACTCAAGACCTCTCTTGGAGTTCCATCGAACTTTGATGATAGGAATACGACTTCGCCTTAACTTCTTGATCTCACACTCCAATATTTTTCCACTGGTTCTTCATACAAAGTGGAGTTTTAATCATAACATCATGTGTATTTCAATCTAACGGAACTGCCAATGGCTCGTCAGATAAACACTTCTTTAGATTGGATACATGAAACGTGCTATGAACCCTGCTTAACTGTTGAGGTAGTTCGAGTCTATAAGCAACGGTTCCCACTTTGGCTAACACCTTGAAAGGTCTGATATACCTCGGGTTCAACTTTCCCCCGTTTTCTCCTCAAAAACGACGACCCCATTCCAAGGTGATACCTTTAACATAACTCGATCAGCCAACTTGAAATTCTAGAGGCTTACGCCTCACATTGGCGTAGCTCTTTTGGCGATCACGAGCAGCTTGCATTCTGTGCTTAATTTGGACAATCTTCTCGATTTGTTTCATGACCAAGTTCTGACCGGTAATCCGGCATCTTCTCCGACAGACATGTCGACCCAACACACATCGACAACACATTCGGCCATATAATGTGCCTCGAAGGGGCAGCTTAATACAGCAAGGTAGCTATTGTTGTACAAAACAATCAGCGGTAAGTGTCCTTCCCAACCATTCCCAAAGTCTATCACACAAGCGCGTAACATATCTTCAAGAGTTTGAATGGTTCTTTCGCTTTGTCCATCAGTCTCCGGATGGTATGCCGTACTCATATCCAGCCGAGTACCCATAGCTTTCTGAAATGACCTCCAGAAATTTGACGTAAACCGGGGGTCACGATCACAAATGATCGAGACTGGTATCCCATGCCTTGTGACCACTTCTTTCAAGTACAGTCTTGCTAGTTTGTCCATAGGGTCAGTTTCCCTCATTGGTAAAAAGTGTGCAGACTTAGTGAGTCGGTCTACAATTACCCATATGGTGTCGTTTCCACTTTGCGTTCTTGGGAGTTTGGTGACAAAATCCATAGTGATATTGTCCCACTTCCATTGAGGAATCGCTGGTTGTACCAGTAAGCCAGATGGTTTTTGGTGTTCGGCTTTGACTCTTAAACACGTCAAACACTTGCTAACATAGGTGGCAATGTCAGCTTTCATGTTAGGCCACCAGTATAGTTGCTTCATGTCCTGGTACATTTTATCGGAACCCGGGTGAACAGAATATTTCGACTTGTGAGACTCATGCATAATCAGAGTCCTTAGGTCACCATAGCGCGGCAACCAACTTTTGTTGTTTAGACACAATGTCCCGTCCGCACGCGGTTCCAACTTCTCCTTCCTGGGCTTTTCTGGGTCCTTCAAATTCTCAATCAACATACCTCCTACTTCTTTAGACTTGAGGTTTTTTGGTTTTCTTGCCTCAATCTGAGCCTCCAAAATCCGCTTGGGAAGGTCTAAAACGATAGTCATAACTAAGGCCCAAACCCGTAATGGCTTTACTCGTTCCTTTCTGCTCAATGCATCAGCCACTACATTTGCTTTTCTTGGGTGATAACGGATTTCACAATCATAATCACTAAGCAATTCCAACCAACGGCGCTGCCTCATGTTTAATTCCTTCTGATTGAGGATGTGTTGCAAACTTTTGTGGTCATTGAACACTATACATTTCGTCCCGTACAGATAATGCCTCCAAATCTTTAGAGCGAATACTACTGCGCCTAACTCCAAATCATGAGTGGTGTAATTTTTCTCATGAATCTTTAGTTGTCGTGATGCATAAGCAATCACTTTTTCTCTTTGCATCAGCACCGCGCCCAACCCTTTGATTGAAGCATCACAGTAAGCGATAAAGTCTTCATTTCCTTCGGGTAACGCTAGAATTGGTGCACTACACAACTTCTGCTTTATCAACTGAAAAGCTGCCTCTGCCTTGTCACTCCAATCAAACTTGATCTTCTTTTGAGTGAGCTTGGTCATTGGCTTGGCGATCTTTGAGAATCCTTCAATGAATCTTCGGTAGTAGCCTGCTAGGCCCAAAAATTGACGAATCTCCGTTGCAGACTTAGGAGATGCCCAATCTTTGACGGATTCAATTTTGGCAGGATCCACATGAATACCCTGACTGTCGATCACGTGACCAAGGAACTGTACTTTAGGGATCCAGAATTCGCACTTAGAGAATTTGGCATACAACTGTTCCTTCTTAAGCAACTCCAAGATTAACTTGAGGTGCTCTGCATGCTCTTGCTTGTTCTTCGAGTATATCAGAATGTCGTCAATAAAGACAATTATGAATTTATCCAGGTATGGTTTGCACACCCGATTCATGAGATCCATAAAAACAGCATGGTGCATTATCAACCAAACACATAACTTTGAAAACTCATAATGTCTTATATCGAGTCTAATAGCGTCCCTTGAATATCTTCTTCACGACCCTTAGTTGATGATAACCCGAACCTCAGGAGTCGAAATCTTGAGTAGATAATTGAACTTAGAGTTGATCGGAGAACAAATTCAATCAATCCTGGGAAGCGGATAACGGTTCTTTACCGTCAGCTTATTCAATTCCCGGTAATCTATGCACATCCGGAAGGATCCGTCCTTCTTCTTGACAAACAAGACCGGAGCTCCCTAAGGTGAGGAACTCAGTCTTATAAAGCCTTTGTCGGAAAGTTCTTTTAATTGGTCCGACAACTCCTTCATCTCGGATGGTGCCAGTCGATAAGGTGCCCGTGCTACTGGCGCAGCACCAGGTAATTCAAGATCGATTTGAAATTCCCCCACTTGGCGGTTGTGGGAATACCCGTCAAGTCCCGGGAAAATACCTCAGGACAGTCCTTGACTATTAGAACTTCCCTCAAGTCCGCTTCTCCTTCGACTTGTCTTCCGCCTTTTTCATAGTAACCTGTGCTAGAAAGATAGGACATCCCTCCAGCAAATACTTTTGTGCCTTGGTGCACGAGATGATGTTCAATCAGGACTCGTGACCATTGTTGCTTCCGTCACCATGAAAAATTAAAGTCTTGTCTCCAAAGGGAACACGAACAAGTTTCTCATCACAAACGATTACGGCATGATATTTAGCTAACCAGTCCATACCGATAATGACGTCAAAACTACCCATCTCTACGGGCATCAAGTCGATGTTGAATGGATGATTTAGAAAGTTTAGAGTGCAACCCCGTATAAGTGTATTAACCCAAATTATTCTACCGTCAGCTAACTCAACATCATAACCATGGTCTAAGGTAGTTGGATGAAATCAATCAAAGAACTAAATGCAAGTAGAATATTGAAACCTTCAAGCGGCACCAGGTGTCAAATATAGTATTGAAGCTTAACGTTATTATTTAGGAGGACGTACCCCGTGACAACATTTGAGTTCGGGTTAGTTCCAGCAGAGCCCACAACATAAGCTCTTGCTACAGCATTGCCATTTCCAGCCCGATTCCCTTGATTTCCATTCTTCAGCTTTGGGCAGTCACTCTTGTAGTGACCTTGCACTCCACACTCAAAGCAAGTGATAACTCGTGGATTTGTCCCTTGGGTCCTCTGGTTATTGTTGTTGTTGTTGTTGTTATTAGCAGTAGGTCGAACCTTACAGTCACGGGCCGAGTGACCAAGCTTTTTGCAGTTAGTGCACTTTAGAGTACATGGCCCATCGTGGTGATAATTGCACTTGGCACATAGAGGTTTGGTTCCTCCATAAGGCTTCTTATCTCCAGGCCCAGCAGTGTAAGCCCGTGCCACATTGTTTCTTTTGAATGGTTGTTGTTGGTTTTGGGTGTTCCTTGGAGTTTCTTCAATTTTCCTCTTATTTTCTGCTTGGCGTTCAGCTGCAGTGATCATCTTTTTGTCCATCATTTCAGTAGCAAATTCAATTGCCTCTTGCATTGACTGAGGCTTGGATGCCTTAACACTGCCATGAATCATGTCGGGAAGACCACCGACATACCTTTCCACTTTAGCTGATTCCTCAGGGAACATTCTATCACACATGAGTGCCAACTCTTGGAATCGTTGATTGTAAGTCATCAAATCAGTACCTCTCACTTTTAAGTTCCAGTACTCAGATTCCAGCTTTTTGATCTCGCCCCTGGGGCAATATTTATCTGTTATCATCCTTTTCAAGGCCGTCCATGGCATTGTGTATGCAACATCTTGTCCGACAGCCCTCACGTGTGAGTTCCACCACGTCAAGGCACTTCCTTGGAGAGTACAAGATGCAAACTTAACCTGACTTGTAATAGCACAGTTGCTGATAAGGAAGACAGATTCATCTTTTTCGCCCCATTGGGTCAGCCAAACGACCTCTTCATGCCCTTGAAAATTATAGCTGGCACTTCAAGAAGTCAGTTGGTAAGTGCATTCTCGTTGAGTAGGCACTTGCCTTCTTCCGCCGGTTCCTGAACCATGGCTGTTATCGCCATCTCTGCTTCTGCTTGCATCACGTTCTGCCAAAGCAGCAGCAACGCCTTGATCAATCAAAGCTTGGAGTTGAGCCTCAGTGACAGTTGTGGTAGGAGCGTTGTGGTGCGGTGTTTGTCCTCGTGCTCTCTTGTTGGTAACATTTTCTTCAAAATCACAAGGAATATAATACACGTCAGATTTCACACAATCAAAAATAACGTGACATATGCATAATTAATTAAAATAGATACATCTACAGCGAAAAATACAACTGAAAGTGAAATCAACAATGACATAAATAAATCAACATTCATACACAACAACATCGATAATCATACATGATGGTCCTGATTACAACATGTTCAGTACAATGAGATACAAAAACTGAAAATATGGACCCTAAGGCCGGTGTTAGCTGGGATCACCCATAATACTTTAACACGCCATACAATATAGCTAAAAAAGAAAGTAAAAACAAAAGTCTACAGCCTATTAGCTGGGAGTAACCCATAAAACTTAATAGGCTATACAGGATAGCTACAATGATGCATGACTAACTGCTGCTGCCAGCCTCAGTTGTTCCATCCTGAGGCTCTGGGTCTCTGGCCTCTAATGTCGCAATACGTCCAAGCGATGTAGTCAACTGAGTCTGAAGTGATGTGGTCTGAGTAATCAACGTAGCAACCTGTGCCTCCAGTGTCCTAACATGTGCCTCTATGGCTGCACTCCTCTCCTCAGAACTAGTCCATGCTATACGAGCATATACAGCCTCTCTATCCATAGCCAAAGCTGTGCGGCGGTGTTGTAGTCTCTCTCTGTATAGTGTGTTGACTAGGGCTCCCAAGTAAGCCCGGTCATCATGTGCCTCCTCAAATCCGTACCTCAACCCTCAGTCCCTCTGTCTAACATAGTATCAACGCTTTGGTCACTCTCTGGTCGACCCCTTCTAAGGTGGTCGGTGCTATCTCCATCATGGCCTCAACAATCTCATCCCAAGTGTCAAGCGCTGGGGTAGGCCCTGGCTGTCTTGCGGCACCAGCCGCCGAACTCTCCCCGATCTCGTATCCGGGAGCGGGAGTAGTAAGACAAGCTCTCTTCCGAGGCGGCATCTCAGCCTCGGGAATATCAGTCCTGGGGGAAGTAGGTGGAAGTGATAAGGGTGGTGATGCATCTGCAGCTCTCATCCGGATCCCGACTGCCCTGTAGCCTAATGGTGCCCCTACATCAGTAGGGCCAGTAGTGAGTGGTGATGGTGATGGTAATGGTACTGGTGAAGGTACAACAGGTAGTGGTGGTGTAGGTGCGGCAGCATGCTCAGCAATGCGTGCCTCCATGGAATGCGACCATCGGTGGTCTCAGTTCTGACACTTCTTTCCGTGCCCACGGAGAGTGTCTGGGCAAAGGGGATCCTGATCTGAGGTGGTCTAGGTGTGGGTGCAGACTCATCAGTCTCAAACGCCTCTGTATCCCCGGCCGAGGGAACAGGGTCAACAATAGGTATAGCAGAAGAGTCGGCCGGAGCTAGGTGCTCCTCCTCCTCCTCGTCATCCTCCTCGTCCTCGAAAGGCTCCTCATCATCATCAGCATCATCATCATCAGTGTCATCATCGGAGGGCTCATCATCTCCATCCCCTCCGTCAGCAGGGTAATCAGCATGCTCCTCCTCGGAGTCCTCCTCTGGATCAGAATCAGGTACATAGCCTGGTGATAGGGCTACGGGTGAAGCATCAGCGGGTAGAGGCTGGTCCTCCATGGGTGCCTCATCCTCCTCAAAAAAAAAAAAAAAAAAAAAAAAAAAATAAAAAAAAAAGGTAACAAGTACTCGGGGTACTCAGGCTCGGGTACAAATGGTATCTCAATGGGTGATGGTGGGTGCTCAGGACCGGGCACATTGGGTGCTCAGGTCCAGGTACATAGTCAGGGGATGGTGGGTCTACTGGCTGCATGGGGAGTCCATCGTATCCTAATACGATGACTCGTGGTACACCTCCATCGGATATCTCCTCATCGGCTCCCCAAAAGACTCTCCCTGGTTCGGAGTCAGTGTACACAGAGGTATAGGTGACAGCGGATGATGCAGACGACATGACTGCAGGAAGATAAATAAACTTATATAAGCATATTATATAAGACCATTATAGTATATAGTAGGTAATGAATAAAAACATGTATACATGTTCAGAAAACATGTAGCAATAACCAACTAATGCAACCATAGTGTATTGTTCCCGTGAAAAACTTTTGTATGATGCAGTGTTTTGAAAATTGGTTATAGTCCAGTAAAACATTTGACCTGGTTCTCTATAACCTAGGCTCTTGATGCCAATCTGTAACACCCCCAAAATGGGTCGCAGCGGAAATATGGGTTGGCGAGTGTTACTTCATAGATCAATAGCACAAGATATGAGAACGACCTCTATATGAGTCGTTAAAATTGATACATTGGCTTAAATAGACTTGTTTGTTACAATAGCCGAAGCTTAAATAGTTCATCCATGAAAAGTAAAGATTTTAAGACATAACAAATATTCCCAAAATGTAATGCATCCAAATCTTATAGTAATAGACACCAAAAATGATGACGAAAAAAAGAAACACCATGTACCTATGTTCTCGTACCTATTGACCTGCGAGAAAACAATGCTTTTAAAACTCAACATAAAGTTGTGAATTCCACAGGTTTAGAAATTTATAAAGTAGGACCACAAATTTCCAAATAAGGACATGTAACCATACAATATCTAAAAGTAATTACGAGTGCATAAGCTCATGACACCGAAAGCTTGAACATATATGTATCAATTTAATGCAACTAAATGTGCCCATGTAGATGTTCAAACCCCTAACATCCAAAAATGGTTTCGACATGGTATACGTTCGTTGTTTTCAGTTACTGTCGAAAACATGAGCGCTACTCACCCGAACGGGGATTCAATCCCAAATAGATCTATGTACATAACATTCGCAGCTCGCTAACACTAGCAATTGACCGTTCATGAAAGTGGGCAATATTGGGTTTACTACTTAGTGCCCAACTCGTAATATGTTTAAAAGAGGTATCTTAGCGTCCAAATGTAAAACCAATTGCATGTTTTCTCACCCCAAAGTTGTAAAACAATATAATTGTATAAAAGCGGGGCTATGAACTCACCGTAATTGAATGATTGATTATCTAAATCAAGTAAGTGAATCGCCTCGACAATTTGAATGCAACCTAATTAATTATAGGCCGTATGAGTATAATGTATTTCATATAAATAAAACATCACATGTTGTATAGCTACACCACCACCTAATAGTTTTTATTAATTATTTAAAAGTTAAAACAATAATTAACTCGTACTTTGTTAAATTAAAGTATATATACTCGTACTCGTAAAGAAAATATTATTTTTATTTACTAATGTATCATTTGTAAAATGTATGATTTAATAATGATATTTCATTATTAGTTTAATTGTTTTATAAAAGATTGTATAAAAATAAAAGTAATGCGCGCGTGTTTTAAAACTTCATATCTTTATCGTTTCGAACTCCGGTTTTATATCGTTCTTATGTCCACGTCTTCGTATTAAAATAATTTATCAAAATATCATATTTATAAGATTTAACCCACTAATGAACAGTAACTTTTACTGTTCATCACAGTTTATATAAACTATTTTTATAAAACTAATTATTTGTAACTTGTTTAAATCATAAATCGTTCGTTATAGTTCCGTTTCTCGAGATCCTTATGTCCTTGCATTAGTATTAAGAAAATTTATCAAAATATTAAATTTATAAAATTTAATTCCCTGATGAACAGTAGCATTTACTATTCACAGCAGTAATAAAAATTGTTTTTATACAATTAATTATATATAACTTGTAAATTGCGTAACTTGCTCGTTATAATTCTGTTTTTTTCGAGTTTCTTTAATGTCCGTGAGTTTGTATTAAGGAAATTTATCAAAATATTAGATTTATGGGATTTTTACCTCTGATGAACAGTAACTTTTACTGTTCATCACAGTTTATAAAATTATTTTTATAAAGTTAAATATATATAACTCGTAAAATCCATAACTTGTTCGTTATAATCCCGTTTTTTGAGTTCCTTACATGCTCACGATCCTTGTAAAGAGCACTATTTTTATAAAATATAAAACATAAGGTTTATGGTTCGAATTCCAATAATAGCTATATAAGTAAAATTAGGGTTTCTAATTTATAGTTAGTTTACAATCATTTTATTTAAGACCCTTGCACCATTATTTTACCAAGTGTTATACCGTATATTTTACGTGTATTTAGTCCTCTAAATGTCCATGTAATTTGTCCATATGAAATCATCAAATACTTTATATAACTTAAAAAAAATGAATCTAGGTGGTGATTAACTTACACAACAAGTATGTACACAATAGAAAAATAATGAATGAACATAGAATACTTTAAATAGACCTTATAGAAGATGAGTGGAATGATGAACACAAGATGTAACACCCAATCACGCCTTGCACATCAAAACACCTAATCAAGAAAACCTCATTAGTTATCTTGATAATTCCTGTTAAACCCAATCCAACTACACATTGAGTAGTCTTAGGTAACCTTAGAATGAACACTAGAATGCTTGGAATACCTTGGGTTGCAAAATTAAAATAACCCTAAATACATAAAAGGGTGCCGTGGTTTAGAGCGAAGAATAGAGGTGTGTCTTGCTGAATTTTTTCTGTATGAAGTAAAAGTTATGATCGTGCACTAGTTACTTGCCTTTTATAGTAGCCAACCCATGAATTAACCTTAAGCTAACCCAAGTTAGGAAGTAGGGTTTAAGGTACTATTGTGTAAGAGCTCTCCTCCTCCCTAGGAGGAGGTACAAGTTGACAAGCCAATCTTTAGGGAGTTGGGTCCAAGGTACAAAAGTGTAAGGATTTACAAGTTGTAGGAAAGACTTAATAGGATTTAAATTATTTATTTCATGTGTAAAAGCTCATGTCCGGTTTTGGGATGATATAAATAAGAAAAATAAATAAATTTTGAGTATTGGGTATAAATGTGGGTATTTGTTTGAGTGTAGATAGGTAAAGGTGCTTCCGGGTACGACCGAAAGTAATTTATTGCGAAACGTAAGCGTTTTACGTAACCAACAAAAATAAATTAAGAAAAGTTATAAATTATACTCCTAATAATCATATAACACTTGCTTGATGTAAACTTTAATTTGTTTGATGTCCGTTTACATTGATCATTGATTTTTAGTTTACGCGATTTAACTATAAGATAATAATTAAAAGCGAACGCGTAAAACTCTAAAAATAAATAATGGAATTTATTAAAGTTGTAAATAACCTGAAAATGAGAAATGTTACAGTCTCCACCCGTTAGGAGAGCCTTGTCCCAAGGCTCAAGATGCAACATTCTTCGAGGGTGCGGTTTTTGTGAAGAGGTGCGGATACTTTTCTCGGAACTGATCTTCGCGTTCCCACGTGAACTCTGGACCTCTCTTGGAGTTCCATCGAACTTTGATGATGGGAATACGACTTCGCCTTATGCCATACAGATAACGTCTCCAAATTTTAAGAGCGAACACTATTGCTCCTAATTCGAGATCATGAGTGGTATAGTTTTCTTCATTAGGCTTAAGTTGTCGGATGCATATGCATAAACTTCTCTCCTTTGCATTTAAACACCGCTTCCTAGACCGTGATGGTGTGATGCAATCCCAGTAAACAACAAAATTGTCATTTCCTTTTGGTAATGCTAAGATTTGAGCTTCACATAGCTTTTTTTTAGTAGTTGAAAAGCCGACTCTTGGTCTTTTCCCCAGATATACTTCTTGTTTTTCTGGTTTAATTCAGTCAAAGACTTTGCAATCTTCGAGAAATCTTTGATAAATCTCTGATAATAACCGACAAGTCCTAAGAATTGACGTATTTATGTGGGTGTAGTAGGAGATGTCCAATTCTTAACTGCTTCAATCTTGGCGGGGTCAACATGAAGTCCTTGACTATCAATTAAGTGTCCAAGAAATTGCACGATACGAATCCAGAAATCACACTTGGAGAACTTGGCATACAACTTCTCTTTCTTGAGTAATTCTAGGATTATTCTCAGATGATTTGCGTGCTCTTCTTTGTTACGAGAGTAGATAAGAATATCATCGATGAACACTATTACGAATTTGTCCAAGTATGGTTTACACACACGGTTCATGAGATCCATCAATACAGCAAGTGCGTTAGTTAAACCAAATGGCATCACTTGAAATTCATAATGTCCGTATCTTGTTCTGAAAGCAGTCTTGGGAATATCTTCATCCCTTACTCTCAGTTGATGATAGCATGATCTTAAGTCAATCTTCGAGTAGACACTCGAACCCTGAAGTTGGTCAAATAAGTCATCAATCCTGGGTAATGGGTAACGATTCTTTACGGTAAGTTTATTCAACTCCCGGTAATCGATAGCATCCGGGTGTACTTATTAGACGTGTTTGTATGAGCACTCGTAAAGGTGACGATTTAGTCACTTGGTTTCATTCCATTAGCTGTTGACTTCAAGGGTATGTTCCCTTGTTTCCCTTTTTCGTTTATTTATTGTGTGTTAACTATATGAGCCAAACTTGATCCATATCTGCTGCGTACTCGTAGTGTTAATGGTTAACAGATTAGCAAATCCCAACACCAAGATTGCAGAAATCCTCTGTAGCGATGTCCCTGATGGAAAAAGGCGGGAAGATATAAGAAGTATCCAGGTTCCACCAACTCAAAATCTTACCCCACAAAGTACGGATATGAGGGCAGGTCACCAAAAAATGAGAAACAACCACCGTCTCACAATCACAGAAAGGACACGATCGAACAGTGATTGCGACACCACAAGAGGATAAATTATGACGAGTAGGAAGCCTGTCCAAAGAAGCTCTCCAAATGAAGATATTTACCTTCCGAGGGGTCCAAGAATTCCAAACATGAGTTTTGCCAAGAATAGAGTCCGAGAAATGAGCGTTTTGGATAGATTTAGAAAGGGTCTTGACTTTAAACATACTCGCCGCTTCATAAGACCAAGACCACTTATCAATGCCATCCCTTGAAAGAGAAATATTATCAATCATATCAACAAGCAAGGAGAGGTCATTAAGAGCTCTACCCCTAGGCTGAAATCGCCAATCCCAAGTGCCAACCCATATGTCGTTCACAAGCCCCCACCGGTCACAAACCTTGCAATCTTGAAAGGAGTGTAGCGCGAAGAGTCTTGGAAAAAGATCCATGAGACGAGAACCACCAACACACCATGGGTCTTTCCAAAACAAAATATCAGAATCATTTGAGACTTTGAGAAAAAATGAATTCTTGAAAGAAGTGTCAATCTCTTCAATATTTGACAAGGCTTTAAGGATGTCGCACCAAACCCCACCACGTATAGGGGTATTAGCAACAGCCCCAAAACCTCCGTCATCCCCATAAAATTCTTTGATGACGATCCTCCAAAGGGCCTCATTTTTCGTAAGAAATTGCCATTTCCACTTTCCAAGAAGACTGAGGTTTTTGGCAAAGAGACTTCCAACCCCCAAGCCTCCTTTATCAATGTCTAAAAGAATACTCTTCCATTTAACCCAACTAATACCACGTTGAGACTCCTTGAACCCCTAAAAAAATCGACTTCTAATAGATTCGAGGAGATCAATAACTTTCCTAGGAGCTTTAAATAAGGATAGATAGTAGGTGGGGAGACTACCGAGAATAGCTTTTATTAAAGTGAGCCTACCCCCGATCGAAATAGATTTAGCCTTCCAAGCTGAAAGCCTACTTCTAAAGCGATTAATGACTTCCACCCACCCGTCGCAAAGAATCATTCTTTTCCCAACCGGGAGGCCAAGGTACATAAAGGGAAGGATATCATGGGAACATCCAAGTGAGGAAGCAACGACTTCAACATCCTCGGAATATACACCAATGCCAAAAAGCCTACTTTTAGCCAAGTTGATCTTAAGGCCGGAAGCTACTTCAAAACATCTGAGAATGAGGATAAGGTTTTTGGCATTAACCCTCGACCAATCTCCAAAAAAGAGTGCATCGTCCGCAAATTAGAGGAGAGAGATATTAGATCTACTATCTGCGAGATACACCCCTTTAAATAATCCTTTATTGCAAGCATCTAAAATAGATACTTGAAGAGCTTCGACAACAAAAAGAAACAAGAAAGGGGAAAGAGGATCGCCTTGTCGAAGTCCTCTTTCCATCACAAACTCCTTGGAGGGAGATCCATTAATCAATACCGAGATAGAAGCCGAGGAAATACAAGAAAAAATCCATTTCCTCCACGTACCACCGAAGCCCATTTGCTCCATAATATCCATAAGAAACTTCCAATTAACGCTATCAAAAGCCTTTTCAAAATCCACCTTAAAGAGAAGGAGCTTATGATCTTCAATAGAGGCCATACGAAGTATCTCATTAGCAATCAAACGACCATCCAGGATTTGCCTTCCGGCGATAAAAGCCGATTGGTTTGGACCAATAATAGAGGAGATAACTTTAGCCAGCCTATTAGCAAGGATCTTTGAAATAATCTTGTAGACACATCCAATGAGACTAATTGGCCTATAATCTGAGAAGCTAAGGGGATCCTTGGACTTTGGAATCAAGACAATAAAAGAGGGATTGCATCCTCTAGTAATGATACCCGTAGCTTCAAAATGTTTGATGCAACTCCATATGTCCTGTTTAATCACATCCCAGTAGAACTTGATGAATTTGAAATTGAAGCCATCCGGTCCCGGGGCTTTAGACCCATCACAGCTCCACACCGCTTCCTTGATTTCATCCATAGAGATAGGTGATTCAAGAAAGGAACTGTCCTCCACAGAAAGCCCACGAAACAAAGAGTTACAGAAAGAGGGTCTGTCACGATCATGTTCTTTGAATCTAGAATCAAAGTGTTCAACGGCATAGAACTTGATCAAGTTAGGGGAGTCGCACCAGACCCCATTAATATTGATACTACGAATCATGGAATTGGCGAACTTATGTTTAAGCAAAGAATGGAAGAACCTGGTGTTTTCATCTCCTTCTACAGCCCACCTCAATCTACTTTTTTGTTTAAGATCCTCCCTGTAAAGTTTATCCAGTTGTTCCAAGCCCATTAACCATTCGTCCGTTTTGTCGATATCAATGGGATTTATGAGGCCATGCTCTGCTTTCACATCCCAGTTCGCAAGATTATGCAACAAATTATCATTGTGGTGTTTTTGGGCAGCAATCTGGTTGATAGTCCAATTCTTAATATCCAGAGTCGTTTAAGTTTATTTTTCAAATGGATATCAGAAGTAGTACCAAAAGCGCTAGCACCCCAAGAGTTTGAGATAATATTAAGAATTTCCTCATTGCCGACCCATTTGTCAAAAATCTTGAAAGGCTTCGGCCCAAAATCTGGAAGACCAACTCTTAACAAAATTGGGCAATGATCAGAATACGAACGACATAGGACGGAAACAGAAGGATCTTTCCAATTGTTTAAAAAGTTGCTTGTGACGAGAAATCTATCCAGCTTACTCGCTTTTTTACCATCTCTATCGAACTTGGTAAAACGCCTGCAACCCAACGGAATATCAACAAGACCATTCCTCGAAATAAAATCATTAAAAGAATTCGCTTCATTAATATCAAAATTGCTCCCGGCACGTTCGTCAACACAACGAACGGCATTGAAATCCCCAAATATAATCCAAATAGCGTCAAAGGAGGAGATGAGCCCATCAATGGCACACCAAAGAGCATCCTTCTGAGAAGCACCTTGAGGGGAGTAGATGTTGAGTAGACCAACCTTTGAGGCGACCCCGTACCATGAGCCAACGACCCCAACAAAATTTCGATCAAAAATCCTATGCTCCACAGTAAACGACCGATTATCCCAAAGAGTGAGAATACCACCAGAAGCACCGACCGAGCTAGAGAAAGCGTACTCGATATATGGCCTAGGCCAAATAGACCGAATAATAAAATCGTTGATGGAATCGAATTTCGTTTCCTGAATCCCAATAAAAAGGGGGGATTCGCACTCAACGAGACTTTTAACCTGTGATTTCTTGGTGTTAGAACCAAGACCAAGACCATTGCAATTTAGAGAGATGCCAATCATGATTACAGAAAGGACACCTATAAACCAAGAGCAAAAGATCATAACGATCTTTCTGCATCCTTCGTTGTGCCACAACTACGAAACGAATAGCCTAGTTGTTCGCCAATCAACTTCATCTGACAATCATCATCCACAATGACCTCCTTATTTTGGGAAACTAGCACTTGTGAGAAGTAAGTGTCCCCCACCATCAGCTTTTTCTTCTTGTGTTTGGTTATCTTCTTCTTACCATCCGTGGGATGGGGATCATTTGCCAAATCAGAGATACGCTGAAAACTTGATAATAATTCATCCAGTTCTTGATCCCCAACAACTTCAGGAGGAGCATTGAGGTCGAGAACATGTTCAAGTTCAGGTTCAATAATGCATTGGGCAGGCCTATTGTTCCCATTGTTGGAGGGTAGATAAGCAGATTGGGTTGATCCAGAATCGTTGGCTGCTTTAGAATCACATGTGGGGTGAAGCCCATTTGGAGTTGGAGATAAATCCTGCTCAAGATTTTTAGCAGATTGTCCCACATCCAAAAATGGAGAGCCGCCTTGAGACTCATACAGAGACTCTAAAACAACCTCATCATTAGAGTCTTTATCACTTCTAATCTCATGTTCACTCGAAGCCTTAGGCGAGGGTGTTGAAGAATGAGCCGCTTTAAGCTTTTCGTCTTCACAAGAGTCTGAACATCTATGATGGTCATCATGATCACCATTCGCCATCGAAGGACCAATGAATTCCTCCTCGAACATAGAGTCCTCATCATCATTCGAGGAAGGAGGGGAGATAAAGCTGGATGTGTTAAATCTCTCCTCATAGATCATGACCGGAAAGGTATTACCTTTTGGTATGACATTTACAGGCTTTTTGACCTCCACCATGTTAGACATAAGAACTACACATTTAACCGGAAGAAGCATCTTTGAGTCAAAATCTAATTTATTGATTTCCAGAAGCTTTCCAAAGTTTTTAACGATAGACTTGCAGAGGAGATATTTCTCCTATGAACCGGGAGACCTTCTATAACCAACCAAGTCAAACGACCACAATAGGGGCCATTATCCTCCCAAATTTTTAGATTAATAAAACCATTGTTGCAACCAGTAACCATTAACATCCAAGCTTTTGGTAGCAGCTTAACGAGAGCCCACCCATATATTTAACATTGCAATCTCCTAGGCCGTTGTTCTGCATTATATCCCACGCATTTTGGAGGACTTGCAAGTTTTTGGCTTGCCCAACCCAACAATTCTCAAGTCTACATTTGATAGATTCATCCTCTTCAATAATAATAGGATCAGGTTCACGGGAAGTAGAAAAATTACGAGACCCTAACAATGTTTCTTTAAACGAGTTACCTGGGCGATGTTGTTGCTGCCTGGGCTTGACTGCAACATCAGGTATGATTGGAGGAAAAATCCAAGGGTGGAAAATCATTGTAGCTACCCTTGGCGAACTTGGCGTGATTAATCACTAGTCTCTCTCATTTCCAATCAAAATACCTTTCAGCCTCCTCTCAAAGCTGTTAGTGTCTCTTAAGTTGATAAATCTCACAAACCCAAATCTGGTATCCCTTTTTGTTTTCTTGAAAGCTATGTATACATCCACCACTCTACCATACCTCCCAAACATCTTCCAAAGAGCACTTGAATCCCATGAGTCTGGGAAATTAGTGAAGAAAAATGAGGTGGCTTTGCTTTTCATTACCTTATCAAAATCAGATGGAGGTTTTATGCCAGCACGGTAATGGTTGGAGTGAGATCTGTTGTTTGCCCTAACTTCTTTCTTCTTTCGATTCACATGCGTCCATCCATCATCTTGATTGTTCCACTGGTTTGCCTTATCAAAATCAGTTCTACTTCCCATTGGAGAGGGAAAAGGGGTTTTGGGGTAGCGATGGATAACGCCAAGAATATTGAGGAGACCACCGGAGAAGAAACGGAGAGCCGAGGGATTTAATATGGAGGTTTATTTACGATTCATCTCTAGATGATTATAAACTCTTAGGTTTCGTTTGTTTTTTCAGAGGTTTTACCTCTTCATCTTCAAACCATGTCTGCAAAAGAAAAGGTGCATCTAAGCTCTTTATTTACAAAGAATAAGACCATTTGTTTTTTTTTAGAAGAAGAGGGTTGGTGTTAGAAGAAGAGAGAAGAAGAGGGTTTGTATTAGAAGAAGAGAGAAGAAGAGGTTAGAAGTGAAAATTTTTGTCTTAATATTTGAAGAGGTTAGAAGAGCTTTTTACCACTTTTCTCTGCAAAAAAACAAACAAAAAAGCTCTTCCCGCTTCAGACAAAAGAGGTGAGAAGAGGTTAGAAGAGGCGAAATTGAAAAAACAAACAAAGCCTTAGTAGGGTTACCGAAAGGCGAGGATGGGACATTATTTCAAGTGTTCAGTCTGAAATCAAATGCTTGGAAAGTCATCAGAGAAGTGAAATATAGGTTTATTGTGCAATTAAGCGATGATGAAAACCCAACGGGTAATAGAGTTGGTATCCTTTGCAATGGAGCGCTTCATTGGATTATGTATGATGCACAAAAACAAAAAAATAAGACGAACCCGAAGACATCAATTATTTCTTTTGATTTGTCCAAAGAGGATTTTAAAGAGATCCCCCAACCTGATGGTGATAAGTTATATCAATCTCTTTGCATGGATATCTTGATTGAGGACTGGCGTGGTTTGAAGACAAAAATGTGTTTGGGTACTTGGGAAGAATGTCTATGCGTATTTTATTATAATCTGATGACTAATGAGATGCATAGATGGATAATGAAGAATTACAATGCAAATGATTCATGAGAAAAGATGGGACAATCCCATGACCACGAATCAAAAAAGTTTGAAGGGATGCACGTTTTAACAATGGAGAATAGCCGTTCTTTAGAAAGTTCATTGCGTTCTCAGTCAGAGAGACTTTTCAGCCGGCTGTAACTTCGCTGATTAGTAGCCCTATATTTGTGCGAAGCCTCGTATCCCCCAATGTGCACCCACGAGGAAAAGAGGAGGGTGGTACTTAAGGTGCGTTTAGAGACATAAAGATAGCTTGTTGCCTTTTTCATTTTTCTTTTTCTATTCCAACAATTTATATTTATGTATTTCTCAAAGACTAGATGTAATGTCCCTTCACCAAGCCGACCACCAAATAATACCCGTAGTGAGTGACCACCAAACCAACTTGTTATATCACCATAGGTCCATAAGACTTTCAGCAGCAATAGTTCTTAGTTTACCAGCTTGGTTATGTTACTTTTAATATGTTATAATAAGTTTTATGTTCGTGTAGTTAATTATGTATTATTGGATAGTTATTTAGTGTCAATTATGATGTATCACCCTTTGTTTATTTTCCCTCCCTTCCACCTTGTTAGGTTGCGTTTTTGGTCTGCTTTGCATAATCTGATATGAAGTCTTCAGTTCTACTGTCATTAACACACTTATTATTTTGAATCTTCAGATTAAGCCAAACCATATGCTTTATGTCGCTCCCCATGCATGCACCAGTTCTCATGCCGGAGTTTATGCTGCCGAAGCTACCGACTTGCCATGTCAACGCTGCTTGCTGTTTTAAACTATGCTTTTCTAATAACTAGTACTCTTGGTTTTAAGAGTTTTTGTTTTCATTGTGTGTTCACGAATACTCCGTATATGTTAGTACTCTATGACATGGGAGTAAATTAACCTTATGTTTTGATTAATGCTAAAACCTTATGTTTGTTTCTTCAGTTGCATCAAATGTTGAATAAACTTCGTGGCTATGCATCAGTTGCATCATACAGTGAGCAGTTTTTGTTTAACATATGTATAGCTAGGTGTTTAACTTTAAAGCATCCACATGGAACTAGTTCCAACTTGAAAGAGACATTGGTCTTCAAATGAAATTTGGTTCTCAAACTGTAACTGAATCGAATTAACAGTCACTTTAACCAGACCAAATAAGCTTGCTGTTTGTAATTTTATGCAATGCATACTGATAAAGTCCCCAAACCTTGTTTGCTGCAACTGTGTAAGAACTTCAATACACTCACTTACTTTCATAATATGCTCCCCGTGTGCATGCACCAGTTCTTGCCGAAGTTTGATCGTGTAGAAGCTACCAAGTTGGCAAAAAGCATGATACAAGCATGTATCAATGATATACGAAATTGCTATTGGGGAGGGTGGTATATTAATGACCTTAAACCATCTCAAAATCACCTTTTATGTTTGGATTTTGACTTGTTTTTTACTTGCTAGAATACTGTTACATTGTTGCAGCAGTTTATGCCGTGTTTTAAATTCTTTGATATCTATCATTTGGTTTCTACTTTCTGTTAGACTTATTAGAGCATCGATTCCTGTTTGAAATACTCTGTCCCACTTGATAATGCAAGCAACGTGATGTTTAAAGAGTTTTTCATGCTACAGAAATCACCACTCTATCTGTTAGAGTACGTGATTCGAATTAATAAATGATCAACACAAATTATTCATCAGAGCTGAAAACGCAAGCCCAATCAAAACGATTTCCATTCAATTCATACAACTTAACTTTTATTTGTAACAATGTGATAAACCTTTCTTTAGACCAACACATGAGTATTCTCCTCCAAATTTAGATACGTTTATCGTACGTATTTGTACTTTTTGGTACATTTTTCCGAGTTTTTGAGCTTATACGTTTTCATCCGTTTCTTCGGTTTTTGAACGTTTTATACGTTTTTCGTCCGTTTTTGTACGTTTGCGTATGCTTTTTTATATTTTTCCAAGTTTTTGTACGTTTTGTCCGTTTTCAAACAATTTCATCCGTTTTTATCAGTTTTTAGACGTGCAAAAACTTAGAAAAACACTAAAAACGTATAAATAAAATTAGTTAAAGTATAAATAAAAGATTAAAAAATGTATAAATAAAATTGGTTCAAGTATAAATAAAAAGTAAAAAAAACTTACAAAAACATAAATACAAAAAGCTTTAAAAACGTTCAAATAAAATCGGTTCAAGTATAAAAAACTTGAAAAAAAGTATAAAAAACGTACCTATAAAAACGTTAAAAAAAATTTAGAAAACGCATAAAATTTTTTTGGTTCAAGGATAAATAAAACGTTAAAAAGGCGGTTCAAGCATAAATAAACGTTAAAATGTATTAGAAAACATACGTGAAAAAATGTATAAATAGTATAAATAAAACATTAAAAAAAGTTTAAAAATGAATAAAAAACGTATAAATAAAAAATTGAAAAAACATATAAAAATAATAATAAAAAAAAAATTAACGAATGGACCAAATCCGTAATATCTAACAAACCACAGGGACCATTTACGAAACACATATGAGGGTAGTTTGGTCATTTCAGTCTTTCAAACGGTCAAACTAACGAAAAAATCGGTCAAGGGACCAAACCCGATACGGGTCAGAACTACAGGGAGAGGATCCGTTAAAAATAGTTTCGAGGACCATTTTCATTAAACCCGACAAACCACAGGGGCGATTTATGCAATTAACTCTTTAGATAATAATAATAATGTTCAATCGATTTTTAAAGATGACCAGGAGTCGGTATATGTTGCAGTACACAATAGATATCAAGGCATATATATAAGTAACCGTAGTACATGATAAACATAAGCAGCAATAAACTAGTTAAAGATTATTGGTAACAGATAGTTAATCTGGAACACATTACCTGGTTGAGAAGACAACCCAAACTTAACCTGTTTATTAAAAAGGTTAGCAGAGAGTCTGATACGACCCATTAGGTAGTATCTTTTAGCTTGCACCTCTTTAACCGAGTGCGTGCTCTTGAGAATAATAGAAGAGAAGAACATATATTTGATTTAGCTAAAACTTGATTCTTTCATTGAATCCTGATGGTTTAAAACTTTAAATAGACACGCATGGGTTATTCCCACGTTGACACAAACACATATCCTATAATGATAATGACTTTGACACACAAATCCTAACACGACTCAAACATATCCTATTAACATAAAGATAAAGATAGTTTATGGTGATAGTTATCGTATCCCATGACGAAGTCCTTGCGCCGCTTTGGCGCCACGAAAACCCGTTTGGCCCTTCCTGCATCCAACGACCCCGGCGTATCATTCCCTCCTCCTTCAAAAATGACTTTGTCCTCAAGGTCATAGGCTGGATAAGCGGCTTGGAAGTCAGACAAAACTCCCACGTCGCGTCCTCCGGCGATCTTCCAGCCCATTGCACCAACACTTGTTTAACGAGGCTTCCATCCCTTAAAACAAATCGAGACCCACAAACAGCGAGGGGTTGCTCCACCAGAAAACCCTCATCAGATTCCTCAGGAATTTCTGCCACGGCTTCACTTCCACTCCCTAAAAACGACTTGAGGATTGACACATGAAACACGGGATGTATCTGACTAGTAACCGGTAAAGCAAGGCGGTAAGCCACCTTCCCAATTCGCTCTAAAATTTCATACGGCCCATAGTACCTCTTGGCCAATTTGTGAGATAAACATCTAGCCAAAGTAAGTTGTCGATAAGGCTGAAGTTTGACGAGCACCTTATCTCCCATATTAAACTCCACTTTGCGACGTTTAAAGTTAGCCTTTTCCTCCATTCGATTCTTGGCTGCTAGTAAATTGTCCCTAAGCCGACGAAGCAACTCACCCCGCTCTACTAACACGTCTTCCACAGCCGCCACTTTAGAGGACCTGGTGGATATGGAATGATAGATAACGGAACCTTCCCATACAGTGCTTGGTACAGAGACATCTTAATACTGCTGTGATAACTAGTATTATAGTAATATTCGGCCCATGGTAAGAAGCGAACCCAGTGGTCAGGACGGTCGGTTACCATGGCACGCAAATACTGCTTTAACCCACGGTTTACTACCTTAGTTTGCCCATCTGTTTAGGGATGATAAGCGGTGCTATGATTTAACTACGTACCACTAAGTTTAAAAAGTTGTGTCCAAAAACTTGCTAGCAAAAATAGGATCACGGTCAGACACGATGGTCTTAGGTATACCTTGATGTTTAACAACGGTTTCCACAAACACTTCAGCCACCTTGAGAGCATTAAGACTAGTTAGCAATGTCGTAAAATGCGCATATTTTGAAAACCGATCTACCACCACCAAAACGACCGAGAACCCTTTTGATAATGGCATTCCAGTTATGAAGTTCATAGAAACATCTTCCCATAGGGTCGTCGGCGTAGGAAAGGGTTGCAAATACCCACCACTAGCCCGAGTCGAATATTTTGTTTGCTGACACACTAAGCAACTTTTGATGTATTGCTCGACCGATTTGCGTATCCCCTTTCCAGTAAAACAAACCCGACAAGCCCAATAACATCTTCTTGACGCCCCCGTGTCATGCGATAGGAGTATTGTGAAATTCTCACAGGAGCATCGACTTAAGCTTTGACTCCATCCCAATAAAATAGCGATCATGAAAAATGACCAGCCCACCTTCTCGTCTGAAACCATCTGCGGCATCCCTAAGGTCTAACTGTCGATGCAAGTCCAGCAACTCCTCCAAAGTCTGTTTTTCTTCTTTTTTAGCTCTTCCATAAACAAAACCAAGGGCTAACTTAAAGCCATGAATGAAGCAGTTAAGGGTACCTCGTCCTTGTACATTCGTGAAAAAGCATCGGCCACTTGGTTTAACACCCCTAGTTTGTATTCGATGGAGAAATTGAATCCCATTAACTTACGCACATACTTCTGCTGAATCAGGGTTTGAATCACATGTTGCATCAACTCCTTAATACTTTTATGATTTGTTCGGATACTATTGAATCGGGGTTTGAATCACTTGTTGCATCAACTCCTTAATGCTTTTATGATTTGTTCGAATAATGAATCGTCGTCCTAATAAATACTGCCGCCATTTAAAAACTGCTTCCATTATGGCGAATAATTCTTTCTGATATGTAGCCGCCAAACGCATTCGAGGACCTAATTTTTGACTAAAATAGCATATAGGTTTGTTATTTTGCAACAAAACCACACCTATTCCATCCCCTAACGCATCCGTTTCAACAGTAAATGTTTTTTTGAAATCAGGCAGGCCCAAGACTAGGACAGTCGATAGTTGTTGCTTAAGAGCTTCGAAGGCCTCGGACACGCGGTCTCCCCACTTGAACCCGTCCTTCCATAACAAATCAGTCAACGGCGCCGCCAATGTCACATACTCCTTAATAAATCGCCGATAGTACCCCACTAATCCAAGAAACCCACACACATGTCGCTGCGACTGGGGTACAGGCCATTCACGAACCACAAATCTTTTCTAGGGGTCTATCTCCACACCATGCCTAGAGATGATGTGTCCTAGGTATTCCAAAGTTGTTGCCCCAAAGACACAATTAGATTTCTTCTCATAAAACTAATATTCCTATAAACAACTCAAAACACACTCTAAATATTCCAAATGAGCCGTAAGTGTGGTACTATAAACTAAGATGTCATCAAAGAAAACAATCACGAATTTACGTAAGTAAGGCAAAAACAACCAGTTCATGGTGGCTTGAAATGTAGACGGTGCGTTGGTAAGACCGTACGGCATAACCAAAAATTCATAATGCCCATCATGTGTTCGAGACGCCGTTTTATAGATGTCACATTCGTGCACCCGAATCTGGTGGTACCCTTCTCGTAGGTCAAGTTTAAAAGTAACTGCCCACCAAGTTCGTTAAACATTTCATCTGCCGTTGGAATGGGAAATTTATCCTTAACCATGACCGCATTCAAAGCCCGATAGTCTACACAGAAATGATGACTCTCATATTTTTGTAACAAGTAAGACGGGGGATGAAAAAGGACTCTAACTAAATCGAATAATCCCATGCTCTAACATCTGACTAGTTTTTCCATTTCCCCCTTTTGATAATGTGGGTATCGATACGGGCGAACATTAACTGGTTTAGTATTATAAAGTAAATGGATCTGGAGGTCAATCATATGATGAGGTGGCAAAGAAGTGGGTACCTAAAATAGCGAGTCAAATCGCGTAAGAAGCTTCTCTAGCTCTGGGTGAACCGGATCCGCGACCTCTGGTGTTGTGGCAACTCCTTTGGCCTCCAGTGACAGGCCATGACATTCGTACACACCATAAACATCCTCGGTCTCTAGCAGGGCATGCATCTGTTGAAGGCTAATCTTCTTCATGCGTAATGATTCATCGCCTTGTAAGGAGTACTTAGTATTAACCAAGGTAAATTCCATGGATTGCTTAGCATAGTCATGGGTTACCTTCCCTAGCTTTTGCAACCATAGGATACCTAAAACCACGTCAAGACCCTTTATTAGTAAGACATAAAGATCGACCTCCGTAACCAGCCCCTGCATACTAAGCGTAACCTGCGAACACATATTTTTACACAAAGAAGATTCCTTACTCCCAATATAAACCTTGAAAGCCTTGGTCGTTTGGACTGGCAAATGCATTCTTTCCAATATACCGGGTTGCACAAAATTATAGGTACTCCCATTATCAATGAGAACATGCACCTCACCTGAGCCGATTCTTCCCCATAGTTGGAGAGAGAGAAAGAGGAATTTTGTGCTTAATCAATGAGTTAAGAATGGATATATCACCGCTTTCCACGGCATCTGTTGCATCAGCTTCCATATCTTGACCCGTATCATCGCCGTCTTTAGCCATTAACAATAAAAACTTACTCAGACATTTATTACCGTGCGCCCACTTGTTGTCACAATTAAAACATAGCCCTTTGTTGAGGCGTTCCTAACGCTCCTCCCCACTTGATGAAAAGCGGTTTGTTAGCAATGTTAGAAGAGACTGATGTTGGGGTTGGTAACAATGGCAGTTTTCCTACGTCAGTTTTAGGGCCTGAAAATCGTGAAGTAGCTGGTTTGGGCTGACCCGTGATTGACGTCGCCATTGTGTTGGTAATTGTCCCAGACTGCTGATCCACCAATCTTGCTTCCGTCACCCGTGCTAATGCAAAAACTTCCCCAAGCGTTGCCGGCTTAGCCACGAGAAATTCACGTTGAAGGTTTGGCTTAAGGACGGATATATAAAACAAGATAAGCAAGGTTTCTGAGATATCAGTCACACGAGTCATAAGCTTTTCACTTACACATTGTTGTTGTCAACTCATCTTGCATTCATGCAAAAATGTTACAAGTAGCCCATACACAATATGATGTACATAATGAATCCTTCAGCTATACTCAAGAATTCCAATTATGTGTTCGATCTCATAAGGTGAGATAGATCATTCAAGGTTCACTCAATGATATTTCATATTGCATTAGACTTATTCACTACATATGTTTATTCTATTAAACATATATTCTTATGTTTTATTTCTTAAATTCCTCAAGTGAAGATCCATTCCAAGCTAAGGATTAACATCTAGCTTAGACGGAATGTTGCTACCAATATGTTATACAACATATTTGATTTAAGAAAAACAAACATGGTGCTTCCACTATCTCTCAGTAGTTTAAATTTCTTCAAAAAATACTTCTTTTTAATAGTAATATTTTCTTTTTCTTAAAATTTCTAAGACTTCCTTTTATAGGAAGTTTTAAATAGATTATCTAGTAGTATAGATACAAAGATTCAAGCTTAAATTCGAAACTTTTGATCTTATTTTGATAAAAACATATGTTTTTAGGAATTCAGTTTTCATAAGGAATTTTTTTAGGGTTTGATTCGATCTTGGTTTGGTGATTAAAACGTGTTTATAAATGAAAAATACAAGTGATTTGAAAGTTTGGGGTTCAAATCTTGCTAAAAATACATTTTTTGTTTGAATTTTGGTAAAGTTTTTTGAAATTTCGATAGAACACATGCTATCTCGGTAAATTAATGGATTTTAGTAGTAGTAGTTGTGGTAGTAGTTTGGGGTGAATCTCTGTCACCCCTTAGTGTTAGGAACCCTCCACTCATTCTTGACTTCCCCACTAAATCTCGGTAATGATCTCAGTAAACAATTTCAGTAACAATTTCGGTATCCTTAGAAACTCGGTAAACCATCTATTTCGGTAAAACCCTAACTCAGTAAAATCCTAATTCGGTAACCTTATTTTGGCAAACCATCAATCACACCAACTTACCGGGATTGCATACCTACATGACAACCGAGATTGACCAAAAGGAGTCCATCGAGATTGACCATGTGATAACAACAGAGATTGTGCAAGACATTTCCACTGAGATTGTCCATGATCATTTAACTGAGATTACCAATTGAAGAAACCACCAAGATTGTGTTAACCAAAAACCACCGAGATTATGTTAACCAAGAACGGCTGGGATTGTGTCATGAAATCCACCGAGATTATGGTAAAACTTTCAACCGAGATTGGTTAGTTTGTTTGTGTAAAGATCGTAGTATAAAAGAGGTCTGTATGCGCACACTACGACTTGAAGCGGGTTCATTTTGGTATGTAATAATTTATCTGTACTGTTGTGGACATCAAAGAGGTATTGACAACCTAAAAACACTTATCAGCCAATCATAAGACTAATTTTTAGGAGTTAAATTACGTAAAACCATATATATTAGCAAACTAGTCCTCTAACCCGCTCAAAGGGCGGGCTACTTTTCGTAATATTCTGTACATAGTTTTATTTTACGTAATACGTTATCTCTATTAGTCTTTTGTATTGCTTGGCATTGTTCTAAAAAGCACGCCACAACGCCGTTAAGGCCTTGCGTTTCCACCATTTATTCCTCCATTTACATTGTTTCCACCACCGTGCTTATTCTTTTATCGCGTACTGACTAAATATAGTGACGCACATGCATGTGGTCATTAAACAATCTGTTTGTGATGTTTTGTAGATAATATGAGATCATTTTAGATGATATGATATCTCTAAGTTTTAGGTAAAATCAAAAATCTAGTCACTTGATAAGTTCAATATTCAAAATATGTCATCAGGATATGATATCCCTAAATTTTAGGTAAAATTAAAAATCTAGTCACTTGATATTTAAAATATGTCATCGTAAATTTTTGAATTGTATTTCCACAAGTTATCTATATGATGGATGCCATGTCATTGATGAGTCATCATTGACTTGGCGATGAGGTGTTAATGATGTGTCATGGTCTTCTCTATTATATATGTTAACTAATAACTTTTCACTTTATATAAGAGACTGTGATGCTGATTATTTAACTCGCTCGGTGGCATGCTACACTTTTCATTCATTAACATTTTACAGAATCTGCATCTAAAAATTCTCGCATGTCCTTAGTAGTTCTAGATTTACTTGATTGATTGATCAGGTTGTTTTGTGCTTTATCGGACATTATGCTTTTGCAATCGAGTTGCAGCATATTAAGCTACATCAGTATATTATTTTGTATTTGCTTTTTACACGATATGCAACTTATTCTTCGTCTTAAAAGTTTAATGTGATAACCTGTAAACTTTTTCTAGGTCTTAGTATTTTTAAAATACTATAATTATATCTGTATCTTTCGATTTTGTCAGTTTTCTTGGAGAAAGCTGAAAAGTTGACTTCGGTCGACTTATTTTGCGTGAAACGGTTACGGTTTAACCGGGTGTTGAGAGAGTCTTGAGTTTCATAAGTGAATCATTCTTGATTCATCTTTCCGTATTGGAGTGTTTACGTTGTCATTTTAATGTTTTCCGGGAAGTTTTCCCGCGTTTAGCGAAAATCGTCGCGCAGCGCGTACCGGCATGACAGTTTATTTGAGAAAGAGTATAATAACCTTGGGTTAATTTAACGAACATATTTGATAAGTGATTTCATAATTTGGAGTAACGTTCGTCTAGTACGTAAATCGTTGAGGTGTAATTTAAAACTTATCAGAAAACGGGTGTTTTCGTGAAATTTAATTAAAGTCCGTAATGGTCGTGAAAGTGAAGTTTTTGGACAAGTCTAAAATGACAAGTCATATTTTGAAGTTGAGATACTTCTAAACTTGTGAGAAGGGTTTCTGTAAAATTTAAACTAAACTCGCATTTTGGTCCCGACACGTCTGATAATGTTCAAATGAATTTTGGGAAGTTTTAATTTGGAAATATGTCGTGTAAATATTCTAGGTTATTAGAAAATGTTTTTAAATTCAATAAAAATACTAAGGAACTTCGGGTAACGTTTTAAATTGATGAACTTTGAGTTTTAAGTGAACCCGACACAAAAAAAGCAAACTCGAGCCCCTAGGATGCTATGGCCGGTTAGAGACAAGGGAAGGGAACAAGATGGAATTTTTTTAGCTACTTGGTCCTAGCATGGTACATATGTATTTGTCACAACCTTAAACACACATAGTGCATGACTTTTTGAAATCATTTTCTCTCTTTTCCTTTGTGCTTGCTTGTCCGATTTCACAAACACACAAACACATACATTTTTGTTAAACTTTGATCAAGAACTTGAAGGTGTAGAAGTCTTGTGTTGATTCTAGTATTTGAGTTATTGATTAAACTACGTTTGGGTAGTCGGTTCGCATCTTTTCTCGCTTTTCAAAACCCTCTTGGTAAGTTTTCTATAATTTAATTTAAGTTGTACTTTTGCGTGTTTAATGATACATAGAAGCCAGTTGTACGGTGCGTTTATTAAAAATCGAACACGAAAAATTTGAAATGAAAGTAATAAGGGTGCGTTGGATTTGACGTGGATAAAAGGGAAAGAAACAAAGATTAAACACTTTTATATTATGGTTGTGTTGGAAAAATAACTTTTGTGTCAAGTGCTTATTTTAACTTATCTTGAAACATAGCTTAATAATAAGCTCGTTTAGGGCTTATTTAGTGTGGGCTCTTGTTTGGTACTAACGAAAGAGAAAGAGGGAAAAGGGTCATTGGCTTGGCCCATTTGGTTTACTTATGGCTTATTTAGTTTTGGCTTATATTGATATTTCGGGCTTATGTTGATATTTCGGGTTTATATTTTGGGCTTATATAAAGGTTTTGGGCTTATGTATTGACTTTGGGCTTATGTTTTGGCTTCGGCCCAATAAAGTATAAACTCTTAATGGGCTATGAGGCCCAATGGCTATTGACAAGTAAAAATGGCTAATGGACTTAAATGAGATTGAAAGTGACTAAGTAAGACTTAACAAATATTATTGGCTTAACATTAGGCTTTCGGGCCCAATGAGTGAAAACTTAGTAGCTTGGACTTCTAGGAAGGATAAATATGTTTACGAATACATGCGAGAGTGAAAAATGGTTCAAATGGTCGAATATAGTCATGTTCGGATAAACGACTCATAAATATGATTTTTGGTCTTTTGTCGGAACTTTATAAAAATTGTGGAAAATGTTGAAAATAAGGTTTGAGAACCTTGGAAACCTCTTACAAATGAACAGGTCATGTCGGATTTATAAAAAAATGAGTCACAATTAGAAAATATTATAGAACAACTTATTTTTGCTTCGATCCGACTAAAGGACAAAAGATGACTTTTTAATGAACATTAAGTGTCAAGATTAAACGATCGAACGTGGACATACTAAGATGGAAAGATTTATACTTACTCTGTTTAGCCCGATAAAAAGACATAAATAATAAAATATTATTATTTTGTTTTCATATATACATTTAAATATATATACCTTAACGTTACGAAGATGTTTATTCTTTTATTTCGGATCTTTGGGTTTTTACTCATTTCTCGTTGGATTTCCTCGAACTGTTTGGACAGTTGTTTCGTTTTATTTGTTAGGTATATTTTTGAGTATTATGGGTTGTTGTCGCACTTAGCCCAAGTGCATCGAGTTGTTTTACGTAGTCACCACACAACCATGATACCAAAACATTTTGTAATGAAAATAAGAATTTTGTGATGAGAATAAGGATTTTTTTAGGTAAAGGGGATTACCCTGGTAAATTTGTATTAATCACCACAAAAAAAAGTACAATAGAATGTGGCTGAAGTACCACATTAACCTCAAGCAAGAGCCTGAACTTCCAACTACCACGATTGTGACATGCCACAATCATTTAGGCCTAACTATATGTATATAAGCAATACAAATAAAAGCCTATACTATTAATAATCTTCTAAGTCTGCCAATGGAAAGAACGAGCAACAAGCATCATGGACCAAGATAAAATCAACCATAAAGCCTAAATGACTTAGGCATCTTCCAACGTGCTAGTAGCTGATTAACCATAGAGGTATCCTTGAAGCGAAAAGTAAGCAACTTTAGACGAACCGTAACCATGATAATGTCACGAATATCTTTCGGTGACTTCTTCACCTACTTAAACACTCTATTGTTGCGCTCCAACCAAATAAAATAAGACGAGGCAACCAATATAAGTTTCCCAAGAATACTCAAAGCCGTTCTCTTCTTACTAGTTGGTTGTAAATAAGAAATAATGCCATGCATAATAGGAGGGATAAGCTCCATACCAGACAATTCACGAACATATAACCAAACCTTTGACGAAAAAGGACATTCAAAGAAAAGATGTGCATGTGAGTCCGGTTGAGAATCACACAAAGCACAACGAAGCAGGTTTAAGTCGGTACCAACACCAACATCCCATTACCTCATTCTATCCTGCGTTTTAAGACCATTTCGCATAACTAACCAAAGATGAAATACGTGCCTTGGTATAACATGAGAAAACTACATAATCCGGACCCAAGGAACCTGAGTTCCTCTTGGTTGAAGCGTTTCCCAAGCCTTAGCAACAGAAAACACCGAAAATGAGCCATTATTATCACGCCATTGCCTAACATCAGCCCTAGATAAATCAAGAACAGGGTCCGGGATCAGCCCTAAATCCGGGGCTTTGAGGAGCCAAGATTGAGGCCATGACCATGACCCATTCGTCACCAATTCAGCCACACTAGTACTTATACTAAAGCCTTCTCTGGAAATATCTCTAGGCGTCAAAAATGATTAAGAGGACTCAAGGAGCACTAGTTGTCAAACCAAATAGAAGTATTAGTACCATTACCTAGTTTAACCCAAAAGAAGGGTCGAACAATATCCCGAAGTTGGAGAAGTTTAAGCCAACCCCAACTCATACCGTCCTTGAAAGGGATGTCCCAAAAAGAACGACCTCTCAATTTATAAGTATGAATCCATCGAACCCATAAGGACTCCTTATTAGACACAATGTTCCAAATATGTGTAGTCATTAAAGCAATATTAAAGACATCAAGACTACGAAGACCAAGACCACCCTCCTCCTTAGGGAGGCAAATGTCATCCCAAGCAACCTTAGCCTTACCCCGCTTATATTCACCATTACACCATAGAAACCCACGAATAAGCTGATGAATATCATAGATAATGCCCTTAGGGATCATAAGAACTGAGGCTCAATAAACATGTATGGATGAAATAACGGACTTACAAAGTTGAAGCCTTCTCGCAAAAGATAAAGACTTATTCTTTCAATCCCCTATTCTATTCTTAACTTTTTCAACAAGAATTTTACAATCCTTATTTAAAAGCCTCGAATAGATGAGGGGAATCCCGAGATATTTAACCGGAAGCTCTCCTTCAGAAAATGGCATAATGTTTAGAATAGCAAGCTTCACATGATGCACCACATTACAGAAATAAGCCGTACTCTTTGGGATGCTTGGGACAAGACCCGAAACCATTTTGAACTCATCAAGAGATTCCAAAATGACACGAGCTGAAGCCAAATCTCCACGAGCAAAGATGAAAAGATCATCCGCAAAACAAACATTAATAATTTCGAGCTCCTCACAATGTTTATGGAAACGGAACGAATCTGACATGCGGACCCGTCTTTTGAGAATAAGCGATAAAATCTCCATAACCATAGTGAAAAGATAAGGGGAAAGAGGATCTCCTTGTCGCAACCCTCTCTTCCCTTTAAAGAACCCATGAATGTTGCCGTTAATGTTAAGGGAAAAAGATGTAGATGTCACACAAGCCATAATCCATTTCACCATAGTGCAATGAAACCCAAATCGAACAAGAATTGTTTCTAGAAAGCGCCAATCAACCGTGTCATACGCTTTCTGAATATCCACTTTAAACGCACATCTCGGAGGACCACGATTTCTATGATAACTATGCATAAGCTCTTGAGTAATCAGAATATTATCCGAGATCCGCCTACCCGGCACAAAAGCGGCTTGATTATCACTAACCACTTCTTTGATACCCTCAATAATTCGATTAGAAAGGATTTTACTAATGCATTTATAAATGACATTACAACACGATATAGGCCGATAATCGTTAACTTTGAGGGGAGTAGATACCTTAGGGATAAGAGCAAGGAAAGTATGATTAATCTCCTTTAGAATACACCCATTCGAAAAGAAATCCCGAACCGCATTACAAACATCATGGCCAACAACACTCTACCCCTTTTTAAAGAAAGCGGAAGTATACCCATCAGGACTCGGAGCTTTGTCATCACTGATATCAAACATAGCCGCTTTAATTTCATCATTAGTGATATCACAAACCATGTTGGAGGACGTAGTAGCAGAAATCGATTTAGAAAAGAGGCCCTCCACATTCAGCTCATTACACTCCATAGAAGTGCCAAGAAACTGTTCATAGTGAGATACAAACACCTCCGGCACATGGGAGCCCGAAACTTCAATGTTATCTGAACAAGCAAAAGAACCCGCGCGTTGCGGCGGGACTAATTTTTTCCCGAATAATTTCTTTTGCGTTTCAGGAGTTTTTTTTGGCGATGCGTTATGGCGGGGTTAATTTTTAATATTTTCTTTTTATTTGTATGATTCGGGGAAAAGGTTGAAATATCGCAAACGCTCCTGGAAAAGCATCCATGAACTCCACATTGCCCATAATGCGATCAAGCTTCTTAAGAATACCACATCCACCTTTAGGTTTTTGGTTCCATGTATAATGAAGGCCGGATGAATTAATATCCATAACTTCAAATTTCCCGTTCTTGTGACTTAAGCTTGCGCTAATGTTGGAAGAACGGTGTAGAGAATTTGTGCTCCAAGCAAATCTCTAAGTACTCAATACCCCACCCAAAGTATGAGACTATCATCACCTCTTGCGATTATCCACAACGTCTTAGCGTGTGACACTGAGTACTACAACGTAACTCCTTTAAGTGATAGTTAACCAGGTCATCAACCATCCACCCCTTGACTGCTGGAAACTAGATAAACCAAGTCTTCGACTTAAATTAAGCTCGAGCAAGTTATCATTGAAAGTCATGCATCCAGCCAACCCCGACTTCAAGATAAAATAAGAACACGCCTTCGAAAAATGCCACTTCAATCTCAAATAAGTGATACCCGATCAATTCCGTAGTCACAAAAATTAATTCCAAATCTAGCCTTTAAGTTTCATGATTCTTTATCCAAATTGATCGTGATCTCGTCACTTAAAAATCGTCACTTTGTCATATTAAACCTCGAATGCAACCAATAAGCATTTAATCTCAATTGTATCCATTAACAACTAAATATGGCAAAAAATCATCCCAAGTGAATCATTTAGCCGAATTTAGTCTTAATACGAAACAATTATCACTAACTTTTTATCCGGGTTCATTACAACCTTAGCCCTCTCCTAAATCCCATTTGTACAAGTCCAAAACTCGCTTAGCCCATGTGTGAACTGAACATAGCCGAGCCCAACTATCAATACATAAACATAACTTAGGCCTAATTTTTGAGATTAAGCCCGGCCTGCCACAAATTCTGTACCCGATCCAAAAGATAAAAGTAGGTATAAAGATAGCCTACCCCTAATTTATCTCATACTTAACCCTAAACCTAATCACAATCTTCAACCGCCCCCATCCCTTTTTCTCTCCAAAATCTAATACTTCACCCTTATCACTCCATCGAGTAGCCAAAGAAACATAACACATCAATCATTCCATCTATTCATCGCATTATCATAAACCAAGACTCTAAAACTGGATCTTAAATACCAAACCCTTTAACACTTAGTGCTATGAAACTGAAAGACCAACCTTCTAATATTCGAATCATACCCAGTTACGGAAATGAAGAACATAAGACAACTTTGGCTTCAAGATCCTTGTTGGGGTCTCGGGTAAGTTGTATTTTAATTCGATTTTCTTGTTTTTCAAATCGAAAAAAAAGAGGATCTATAACCCAAGTGTTATAAGATCAATCTTTTAATTCGAATATTGAATGGGTTTATTAACCTACAAGGATCAATGATGGATTACGTTCACACACACAAGATTGATATGGATCTTTTCTTTTGATGAACGAATCTGAGATCTTGATTTTAATTTTGTTTTGTGCTTCGAGTCATGGATGATTGAAGGAGATGTAGATGTTATTGATTTATGTGACGAAGGGAATTGGATTACTTTGGATTTGGTTTGTAATTGTTGTAGATGTTGTGGTTAAGAGGCTGTGATGTTGTAATTGCTTTGCTTCGAGTCTGTCCTCTCCTTCATCATTTCTGTATCGAGTAGACTTAGATACGTTGACTCAGTGAGTTACACCGGGTCAACTCGGTAAGAACCGAGTTGACTCGGTTTGAGTCTTGTTCGGTTCATACTGATTTGTGACAAGTTCGGGTCCATTAAGCACGTCTAGATCGGTTCTTGAAGAGAGAAATAGATCGGTTCCTTCTAAATGTTTTACTCGTTCGGTCCACTCAATTAAACCCTTGTTCGGTCTACATTTTGACACTCATTCGGTCCACACTTATATACACTCGTTCGGTCCCCATTAATAAATTACTCGTTCGGTCACTGGTTCGGCTTTTAAAGAGAAAGCTAGTTCAGCTCCTCTTGTCAAATGTACACGTTCGGTTCTCAATACTAAACTCGTAAAAAATAGAAACAAATAAAAACTGAACCAGTTTCATAAAAAAATAGATTCGTGGCTTTTTGAGACAAATAAGTACACGAAAAAATCTAAAAATATGCTATAATAAGCTTTAAGCACGAGACAACAAACACACACAAGTGACAGATTTGAGACTAATTTGAGACCATTCGGACACAAATAAAACCGACCCAAGAGTATGTAGCCATGGCTCTTGATACCAATTGAAAGATTCACGAAAACTATGATCCGGTGATCTTGGTGAGTCAAACCACATGATAGCCATTTTAGTGAGAGAAAGTGGTTAGATGGAAGATGAAGTTGATATTAGATGGATATGAATGAAGGATATAAAATGACTCCAACAATACAAATTGACTCAACCCCTCTATGGAAGCCATAGAGGGGTATATATAGCCCATACGCCTCTAAACTATACATAGTTGCCTATTCTAGTCCTCGCGTATGTGACTATGATAAACTATGGTAATTCTATAATGTCGTCACGTAAAAGTGAATTCCTAACACCCACCTCTAAATATTTCATAAGGAGTTTTTCCTAGTATTGGTCGAATTAATATTCTATTTAATATATAAGTTGACGTATTAACGACATTACACAAAAACTTTTGTGAAATGGATTGTTCATTAAGCATGGTCCTAGACATCTCTTGTAAGGTCCTATTCTTTCTTTCTACTACCCTATTTGATTGTGGAGTACGTGGAGCCGAGAAGTTATAAGTAATGCCTTGTGCATCACAATAAGCTTCGAATTGTACTTCATTATCAAATTCCGACCATGATCCGTTCTAATAGCTATTATAGAACTGCCTAGTTGGTTTTGAATTTTTCTACTTAATATTTCAAATTTCTCAAAAGCTTCATTTTTAGTCGTTAGAAATCTAGTCCATGTATACCTAGAATAATAATCTACTACAACTAATGTGTATAGATTACCTCCATATCTTTTAATTGCCGATGGACCAAATAAGTCCATATGTAATAATTCTAAACATCTTTTAGTGGAAACCATATTTTTAGATTTATGACTTGCATGAGCTTGCCTCCTAATTTTACAAGCATCACAAAAATGTTTATCATATTTTAGCTTAGGTAAGTTTCTAACAAATTCTTTAGATGACAACGATTGAATTAAACACATATTTGCGTGACCAAGTCTTGTATGCCATAAGGTAGAGTTATCTACTACCGTGGCGAGACATAATTTGTCTTGAGACTTATTTCCTAGTTTCATTACATATAAACCATTTTTCCTAATCCCATTTCCTATGATTTTACCATATTTAATTATTTCACTACCTTCTTTCGTGAATAAGACTTGACACTTATTGTCACAAATTTGACCGACACTTAGTTAAAAGCTAAGTTATTTGTGTGTTCTACATTAGATATAGTAAGAGAGTCATTAGAAATTGTACCTTTGTCTATGATCTTTCCTTTTAGGTTACTTCCAAAAACAACATTACCCCTGTCATATGCTTTGTAGGTAGAGAATAAACTCTTATTAACGGTCATATGTTGGAGCAACCACTATCTTTGATCCACTCATCCGGTTCCAAGCATGTTCTCAAGCATACCTATTTCAACAAAAATAAATTCAAGTGTTTGGTCCCCAATATCTCATGGGTCCGAAAATGTTAGTGTTGTACATCCCTTTCATTTGTTGCAATTGATTAGGATATTGAAATGGGGTACAATTTCCCATATGTACGAAGCCTTGATTTTGTTGGTTGTTCTAATTTATAGGGTAGAAGTTTTGATGAATTGGTTGTCTAGAGTTTCTTTTAGGTTGAGGTGTGTTGTATCTTGGTTGAGAAGAGATGTTTCTTCTAGGTGGAGGTGTTTTTGGTCTAGAATTAGTTTTGACATAACCTATACCGCTTTTAGGTAATTGTCATAAGGACGGTTTCTTTGACTCATCAATGCTATTATGTATTAGTTTCTTCCTAGTAATAACAAAATCTATCTAGAAGACATAGGTGGACTAAAAACGTGTTCTGTCCTTTTTTTGCCATAGTTGCGACTCACGGATCCAGATAAGGTGGATCCGTGCACCATTATGGTGGATCCGTCTGTCCCTTTTTCAGCGGACGATACAACAAAACTCATGGTTTTAGTTCCGCTTGTTGACGCTTTATCGCTATCAAATCCTAGACCTATTTTGCAACTAGGTGACTTTTGATTATTTAACATTTCTCTTAGTGAATTATCACTTTTATCAAATTTAATGACTTTAACTTTAGTTTCTTTAAGTTTGGCGTTTTCCGATTTAAGTTCCTCACATGACTTACATACAATGTCAACTTCTTTGCTTCTCTCAAGTTTCTTAATTTTCTCGTTCAATTCTAAAATTTCTTTTTCTAAAAGATCTTTTTTAGTTTTCAAAATTTTATTCTTGTTAATGATTTTAAGCTAATTTCACATATGCTATCGTATTCTATTTGCATACTATCATTATCAAGAGAAGATGCATCATCACTATAATGAGAAGAGTTTAGAGTTACCTCATTCGACGATTGAGCCATGAGATAAGTTTCATCATTAGTTTTGTCTTCGGTGTCATTTTCGCTATCGCTCCAAGAACCTCTAATGAAGGCCTTTTGATCTTTGTTGCAGGATGGTTTTGGATAATCGCCAATGAGATGATTTGGATCACCGCATCTAAAACATTTTTGGTCACTCTTTCCTTTCTTCTCATCTCTTTGTCGGAATGACTTCTTTTCTTCTCTTGGTTGCCGAACAAATTTACCCTTTTCTTCTAAAGAACTTTTTAAAGTTCCTTACGACCATAGCATATTCTTCGTCATCGCTTCTGGATGTCAAAGTTTCATCATCACTAGACTTTTTCTTAACTTTTAAGGCAATGGACTTAACTCTTTCCTTTTTGCCTCTATGAATTTCAGAATCCTTTTCCATGACTACTACATGTACTTTTAGATTGCCGATAAGCTCGTCTAGAGCTAGTGATGACAAATCTTTTGATTCTTCAATCACCGTTACTTTTTCTCTCCAATTAGGATGTAGAGCCCTAAGAAACGTCCTAACATAGTTTTTGCTAGAGAAACCTTCATCAAGAGCTTTAAGACTAGTAATAATAGTGTTAAATCTAGCAAAACCGCTATCAATAGATTCTTCTTCAAGGATAGTAAATTGTTCATATTGTTAAACAAGAAGATCAATTTTATTATCCTTTACTTGGCAACCTTGATGTGTGATTAACAACGATTGCCAAATATTTTTAGCCGTTTTACACATAAAAATTCTTTCGTATTCCTTTTTAGGTAAAGCATTATAAAGAACCATTTTAGCTTCATTATTTTTAGCAAGTTTCTTTTTAAGATCATCATCTTGTTGTTCAAAAGGAACCATTTCTAAAACTTGGGTTTCTTTGTTTCTAGCAACCGGTGGAAAATCACCATTCAAAATAATTTGCCAAAGATCTAAATCTTTTGCTTTCACATAAGTTTAATCTATTTTTCTAATAAATAAAATGATCACTTTCAAAAAGAGGTGGTCTTTGCATAGATTGCCCTTCTAGATATTTATCTGAATCCATAGATCGGTTCAAGCTTTAATTTACAATATACGTTAAAGATCTTGGGTGACCTTGGCTTCTGATACCAATTATGGAAACTAGAATGGGGGTTAAATAGTTTTTACCGTTTTAAAATTAAAACTTAGATTGTCGACTTATGTGAACTCAAGAGATATACACAAGTGTATATGATAGTGATGCAATAAGTAAATAAACAATCTACAAAATATAAGCAAGTAAAGATAAGAAAGATCAAACCGATGATTTATAGTGGTTCGGCTACGAAGCTCCTCTTCGCCTTACTCCACTCCCTAAGTACCCAACTTGAGAGTTATCTTCACTATGTCAACAAGCTCTCTTTAGGCGGAGAAAACCGTACACGTCACTTACACTTTTTCTAGTACTAAGCTAAATACCGAGTTCTACTTCGAGATAGAACCAATCTAACATACTATGTATTTTATGGCCTAAATACTAACCTATCATACACATATGATACACACAACACACAACACAAGACATACAAGATGAATGATTATCACAAACGTGATGACACAACTAAACTATTAACACTTGAAGCTTGACGTCTTCTTGAGTGTTCTTCACTAAAGAATGGAATGAGTTGATCACTTGTAATGGATTATGTAACAAGTACTTATTAAAACTAGTTTAATAGATTCTTCTAGAAGAAAATATTTTGTCATTTTATGATTAACCGTCTAGTGTTTTTGGTGGATCCATGGGTGGAGCTAGGACAACATTTGTCATTTTATGATTAACCCCAAATCTATATAAAATATTGTTTTGTACTTATTAAAACTAGTTTAATAGATTCTTTTAGAAGAAAATATTTCTTATCATCAATAAGAAAAGATTTTCTAGATTTGGAAAGATTTAGAAAGATTGTTTCCACTTATGGTTAATCTTATTTTGTCTTACATGATTAATATAACTAGCTTATAATTAATCATGTGTTAGCATAAATTATTTGATTAGAAAAGATTTATGCAAATGATAATATTTTCCTTTGATCATTAACTATGTTTAATAATGCATATTCATACCTTAAGTGATTTGTCTGCATCAAGTAAACTTTCGACTAAATAACTTGTTTACGTAAACTTTTACATAGTATGACATTATATTTGTTATTATCAAAACATGAAGATCATTAAATATAAATATCGTTTTTGCGCGAATATTTGTATTAACAAGCAATATTCCATGACATGGTAGAAGACTTTATGGAAGTCTTCATGGATGATTTCTCAGTGTTTGGTAATTCTATTGACCAATGTCTTGATAATTTAGATAAAATGCTCGCTAGGTGTGAAGAAACCAACCTTATACTAAATTGGGAAAAATGCCATTTTATGGTAAAAGAAGGTATTGTTTTGGGGCACAAAATATCTGGGAAGGGAATCAAAGTTGATAAAGCCAAAATCGATGTAATAACCAAATTACCCTACCCCATGAACGTGAAGGGTGTTAGAAGTTTCCTGGGACACGCTGGATTTTATCGTAGATTCATAAAAGATTTTTCCATGATTTCTAAACCAATGACCCAGCTTTTAATGAAAGACGTGAAATTTGATTTTTTTGAAGATTGCAAAAAGGCATTTAATAAATTAAAAGAAAAATTAACTACCACGCCTATTATAATATCCCCCGATTGGAATGTGCCCTTTGAATCAATGTGTGACGCCATTGATTTTGTAGTGGGGCCAATCTTAGGACAAAGAATAGACGAGAAATTTAAACCGGTCTATTATGCTAGCAAAACCTTAAACGATGCCCAAGCACATTATACCACCACTGAAAAAGAACTTCTGACAGTTATTTTCTCTTTTGATAAATTTTGCCCCTATCTTATTTTATCAAAAATTGTAGTCTACACTGATCATTCTGCTTTGAAGTATTTGTTCAGTAAACAGGATGTCAAACCAAGGCTTATTAGATGGGTTCTGCTTCTGCAAGGGTTCAATATCAAAATGAAAGATCAAAAGGCGGCAGAAAACTTGGCTGTAGATCATTTGTCGAGACTCAAAAATCCAAATATGGGAGAATTGACCAAAGAAGAAATCGCCAACAAATTTCCCGATGAGCATTTGATGATATTAAAAGCCAAGCTTAATGACGATGAGCAATGGTACGTGGATAACGTCAACTACATTGTCAGAAAAGTAGTACCTCCGAAATGGACACCGGAAAGAAGAAAATGGTTCTTTTCTCAAGTAAGGAACTATTTTTGGGATGAACCATACGTTTAGATTATGCCCGAATAATGTAATGAGAAGATGCGTTGCTGGAGACGAAATCCTAGAAATCTTAGCGCACTGCCATTCTAGTCCAACTAGGGGACATCACAGTGCTTCGATTACCGAGAAAAAGGTTTATGAATCCGGATTCTATTGGCCCAACATCTTTAAAGATGCTAAAGATTATGTAACAAAGTGCGATGCATGTCAAAAATCAGGAAACATATCATCACAAAGCGAGATGCCTCAAAACAATATTCAGGTATGTGATGTATTTGACGTTTGGGGACTAGATTTTATAGGACCTTTTCCCGACTCAAGGGGTAATAAATATATTATAGTAGTAGGGGAACACATTTTTGTAACTCTTAATTAGAAAAAGCTTTGCTGAAATATGGAGTGACTCATAGAATATCAACGACATATCACCCTCAGACTAACAGACAAACCGAAGTCACCAACAAAGCTATTAAACGTATTTTGGAAAGGTCGGTTGGATATAACCCTAAGGATTGGTCCGAAAAGCTTAACGATGCATTATGGGAATTTAGAACCGCTTACAAGACACTAACAGGATGCACCCCCTTTAGATTGGTTTACGGTAAAGCTTGTCATCTGCCGGTAGATATCAAACATAAAGCATATTGGGCACTAAAACAATGTAATATGGATCTCACGGCTGCTGCTAAAAATCGTTTCATGGAACTTCCAAAGACATGTAACATCCATGATCCATTCATTAAAGAGATATAATTGCGCATCATTCCAGTCAAGACCCACATTAATGCTTAATTAAATTCTATCAAGGTACACATTAATTCCAGTCAAAACTGGAATTAATTCCAGTCAAAATACCCAGAATAGATCAAGATGCACATTAATTCTAGTCAAACCAAATCCCTAAAACATAAGGGATTCAGCCATAAATTCCGATAGTTTCCATAGCTAACAACTTCAATTCGTCAAACCAGAATCAAAGATGATGATTTATCCCACCTAAAGCTTTTTACTCAGTGAAAGAACGCATAGAACTGCTTGTCCAATTCCTTAGTGCATCCACGAACCAAGAAACGCATGTCCAATTTTCTCCATAATAGCAGGCAATACTTGATAGGAATGAACTCCAATGCGTCATGGAACATAAAGACACTTCCAACAATACTAACACTAGATATACCCATATTAGCATCATGAACTAAGGTCATCCTTAACATGTATGTATAACACTTCAAATCTCAGCCATTAAACATGCAAAAGAGTAACATTCAGATCCTACATGCCTGACGCACGACAAACCCTAAATAATTAAAGCATCGATAATAAAGGATCATCACCATCACAAAAACTTATAATACGACTTCCGAAAACCCAGCAACATCAGATTCCATCATGCTTTCATTATATGCAATCATACGACCCCAAACGAGCAGATCCAAACCCAAACGGCAAACCCTGGATCAAACGATCAAAAAAACCCTAACCCTAACGAAAGACACCAATCAAAGAGATCTGTAACTTAGGTTAAGGAAAGATTTAAACATAGATAAAGGATATACCAGGGTCCCCAACGACAGAAGTCGAAACCCTACAAACGGCGATTTCAACAAACCATAGTTGAACAACCCACTAACATACAATTAAAAGAAAAATCAGAGATTAATCAATTAAGATGCACATATAATGGGTCAATAACAACCAGAGAAAGTTGTAGGGGCTAATGTCACTATACCATTGTCCGTGGTTAATGAAATTAGTGATAAATTTGATAACACGTTATATGGCTATTTCATTGGTGAACGATTAGCTATTCCTATTGTGGAAGCATATGTTAAACATACTTGGGCAAAGTATGGTTTCGAACGTATCATTTTTCGTAATGGCTTCTTCTTTTTCAAGTTTTCGTCTAAGGAAGGAATGGTAAAAACTATCGAAAGTGGACCTTGGTTTATTAGATCAATACCTATATTTCAGAATGTATGGTCGACTAATATCAAGTTGGAAAGGGAGGTGATTACAAGGGTACCGGTTTGGGTTAAGATTCATAATGTACCCGTGGTAGCGTTCTCGGAAAGTGGATTAAGTTTGATTGCAACGCGGTTGGGTAGACCGATTATGTTAAATGCATGTACTAGCGACATGTGTCTTAATCCATGGGGCCGTAAGTCATTTGCTCGTATTCTTATTTAACTAAATTCTAAAAATGCGGTTATGGAGTCAATTGTAGTTGCTATTCCTTTACCTAAGGGCAAGGGTCACTACTTGGAAGCACTTGATGTCGAGTACGAATGGTGGCCTCCTCGTTGTTCGAAATGTAAAATTTTTGGCCATGAGGATGATTTTTTTCCAGTTCGTGATAAAAAGACTAAGGTAGGCTTGTCATCAGGTGCAAATGGTGTACGTGATAATGTGGGTAAACAAGTGAGGAACGGTGTAAACAAGGCTGCAAAAGGTAAGCAGGGTTTTAGGTTTTCAAAACCTAAAAATAACTTTATGTATCGGCCTGTGGTTACCACTAAGGAGGATACGTCTAAACTGAAGGCTAATTCCTCTAAGGAGGGCTCTGCTAGGGATGCTAGTGAGCCACTTGAATCTACTAAGGTATCTATGAATGACTCCTCTGGTTCGGTTAATGAGAATGGGTTCTTTAATGATGACATCAATATTGATCAATTGAGGAGTAATATAGAGCAGCTGATGGATGATAATCCGGTGTTAACACTTAACACTAATGCAAATAATGTGATTAATAACACTAAAACAGTACCGGTGGTAGAAAAGGGAAGTAACAAGGGAAGTTTGTTGGATCAATTCAGAAAGTCACGTGATGCTTCATCGAGCAAACAAAGTTCTTATTCAGATTCTGATGAATCTGAAGTGGAGGTATCTATGCCGTATGGTAAACCGGGTGGTGGCTTTCTGGATGATTTGGAAGATAATTTGGACTGCTATGATGGCTATGAGGCTCAACTTTATGAATTAACTGAACAAGAAAGAGCAATCTGTGATCGGTTTGATATCAGATTGAATAGTCGATGTAGGAAGTAGTCTAAATAAGTTGTTATAAGGATGGCATGTCATTCTTATATAGGAGTTTGTTTTGTTGCATTGTTTTTTTCTTGCATGTAAGTGTCCTATGGGACTGAGATGAGGGATTTCACCCTCATCCTTTGTACTTCAATGCTTTTTGGTGTAATAAAATTTACCGGGGAAACCCTTTACCCAAAAAAAATATCTGTGAATTTGAATTTAGATCAACATCCAGGGCCAAGCAATCTTGCTCACACGGTTCCTAATGTATAGTGTTGCTTCATGGAATATAAGGGGTTTGAACTGGTGCCCCAAACAAAAGGAGGTTCTACAGGTGGTTAACAAAAACAATCTTAGTGTATGTGCTATTCTGGAATCTCATGTTGATGTTTTAGCTGTTTATGATACTTGCAAGAAAGTTTGTCATCGGTGGAAATAGACGTCGAATGGGAGCATTTATGACAAGGGTTCTCACATTATTCTTGGCTGGAATGATGACATAGTTGATGTTATGATTATGTCTCAAACTAATCAAGTGATGCATGTTCAGGTAAATATCCGAGTAGACAACAAAACTCTTTTCTGTTCCTATGTGTATGCGGACAACTATTATGTGGACCGTCATGCTCTTTGGAACAATTTGGCTGGTCATGCGGGTTTAATGAGAGATAAGTCGTGGGTTTTGTTGGGTGATTTTAATGCGGCTCTTAATTTGGAGGATCATTCGTGTGGAGTTATGAGCCTAATATTGCTATGCATGAATTTAAAGATTGCGTGCAACGTATGGAGGTTATAGATGTTAATAGTTCGGGTCTTCATTTTACATGGAACCAAAAACCAAAGGGATCTAATGGCATCCTTAAGAAGATTGATATGATTATAGGTAATTTACAATTTAATGATGATTTCTCGGGATCTTTTGCGATTTTCCAGCCCTATCGTATTTTGGATCACTCCTCGTGTGTGCTTCGTATTCCAAAGGTTAGTAGACCAAAACCTAAACCATTTAAATTCTTCAATTTCCTTGTTTATAAGGAGGAGTTCCTTAATGTAGTTGAATCTGGATGAGGTTTAAATGTTGAGGGTTTTGCTATGTATCAGGTTGTTAAGAGGTTAAAGGGGCTGAAATCCCTGTTTCATAAGCTCCTTCACACACATGGTAATTTGCATGATCAGGTTAAAATGCTTCGTGTTGAGTTGGATGAGGTTCAAAGGGCTATTGATAGGGACCCTTCATGCCAGTCTCTTCGTGATGACCATGCTCATTATCTTTTGGCCTTTAAGAAGGCATCCTTAGATGAGGAGAGGTTCCTAAGGCAAAAATCTAAGGTTGAGTGGTTGAAAGCATGTGACTCTAATACAGCTTACTTTCCTAGAGTGGTTAAGAGCAACTATGCCCGTAACCATATTGTGATGGTGTGTGATTCGTCTAATGTGTTACCAGAAAGTGGATGTTATGGTTCGTGATATTACTGATAGTGAGATTAGAGGTGCTTTATTTTCTATGGGTGATGACAAATCTCCTGGTCCTGATGGATACACGACTGCTTTCTTTAAGAAGGAAAGTGGATGTTATGGTCGCGATATTACAGATAGTGAGATAGATGTTCTTATTTTTCTAGGGTGATTGACAAATCTCCTGGTCCGATGGTATACACGACTGCTTCTTTAAGAGGCTTGGAATGTGGTGGGTAGTGATGTTACTTGCACTATTCGTGATTTCTTCTCTAATGGGAAGCTTCTTAAAGAGGTTAATCATACTCTTATCTCACTTATCCCGAAAGTGTTACTCCTTCTATAATTAATGACTACAGACCCATTTCATGTTGTAATGTCCTTTATAAATGCATTAATAAGATTATTGCTAATCGCATTAAGGATGATTTAGGTGATTTGGTTAGTATTAAGCAATCGGCGTTTGTGTCGGGACGTCGAATTTCGGATAATATTATGTTAACTCAGGAGCTTATGTGGAATTATCATAAAAGAAGTGGTCCTCCAAGATGTGCTTTTAAGGTAGATATTCAAAAGGCGTATGACACAGTTGATTGGAATTTCCTTAAGTTAGTGTTGGTTGGTTGTGGTTTTCACCAGAAAATGATGGAGTGGATTATGGTGTGTGTTACATCTACTTCCTATTCGGTTTGTGTGAATGGGAATATCCATGGCTGGTTCAATGGTAAGCGGGGTTTGAGGCAAGGTAATCATTTGTCTCCTTATTTATTTACTTTGGTTATAGAGGTGCTTACTCTTATTTTGCAGCAAAGTGTTCATAATGCGGAGGAGTTTCAGTATCATGATCGGTGTGATCATCAACGTAGTGTTAATCTTTGCTTTGCAGATGATCTTTTCTTGTTTGCTAGGGGACATCCAAATTCTGTCCAAGTTATTATGCATGCTCTTGAGGAATTTAAGAATGTGTCGGGTTTAGTTCCTAGTATTCTTAAGAGCACTGCTTTTTTTTGTAATGTTCCTAATGCTTTAAAAGCCACTATTATGAGTTCGATGCCTTTTGTGGAAGGTTTTCCAGTTCTTTATTGCCTCTATCTTACTTGGGTCCACGTAAATACCGTTATGATTGACCACGTGACCGAAGAAATGCACTTCTTGCAACCAGAACTCGCACTTGGTAAACTTAGCATACAATCTCTCCTGCCTCAGCAGCTCCAACACCAACTTCAAATGAACCTCATGATCCTCCTTAGTCTTTGAGTAGATCAAGATATCATCAATGAATACGATGACAAACTTATCTAAGTACGGTTTTCAAACCCGGTTCACTAAGTCCATGAAGACCGCTGGTGCATTGGTTAACCCAAAAGGCATAACCGTAAACTTAAAGTGTTTGTATCTCGTTCGGAACGTAGTCTTTGGGATATCCTCCTCATGCACTCTAAGCTGATAATAACCCGACCAAAGGTCTATCTTAGAGAAGTAACGCGCTCCTTGTAATTGATCGAATAAGTCGTTGATCCTGGGGAGAGGATAACGGTTCCTGACGGTCAACTTGTTCAATTCGCGGTAGTCTATACACGTGCACATTGAACCGCCCTTCTTCTTAACAAACAACACCGAGGCTCCCCACGGAGAATGACTTGGCCTAATAAAACCCTTATCTTGCAATTCTTGAAGTTGTTCAGACAACTCCTGCATTTACGAGGGTGCTAGACGATATAGAGACTTCGCACCCGGCGTCGCTCTAGGAATTAAATCTATGCGGAACTCAACTTGTCGTTGCGGTGGTAATCCCGACAAGTCTTCCTAAAATACATCAATGAACTCTCGTACAATGGAAATATCACTCAACTTCGGTTCCTCTGCCTTCGTGCTCATTAGTGTTTTCGTGCCTCTTAAAGTACGTTCCCCTTGAACACGAAGTATCTCACCACTTTCCAACGGTATCCTAACCACCTTCTCATGACACACTATCATAGCCTTATTCTTAGATAACCAATCCATCCCACAATCACGTCAAAACTTCCATGACCCAACGGTATCAAATCTATAGTGAACAAGGAATTTCCTAGTTCTAGTTTGCAGTCACGGATAATCCTATCAACTTCTTCTTTCTTACCATTAGCTACTTCTATTATGTATCCATGGCTTACAATACTAGGTTTCATATTTATTAAGGGCGCAAACTTAGTGGAAATAAAACTAAAATCAGCTCCAGAATCAAAAAGTACAGTAGCAAATTGATCGTTTAAAGAGAAAGTACCTGTCACAACGTTAGGATTCTGCAGAGCATCGGCTGCATTCTTACTGAAGGCCCTTCCTCTAGCTTGATTCCCATTGTTCCGGGTATTTCGGTTGCCCTCTAAAGCTAGACAGTTTCCTACTTAACCAGGTGCTCGGTTCAACTTAGGACAAGTATTGCAAAGATGTTCAAAGCTCCCACATTCATAACAAACTCTTTGATTGTTTTCCATCTTGACAGCACTAACTGGCGCCACCTGCCTAATCGGTGCTCGACAATCTCTGGCAAAGTGACCCAGTTTCTGACAGTTATAACACAACCTACAAAGTCCACCTTCTAGATGATAAGCAGAACACTTAGCACACTTAGAATATGAGCCCACATTTTCATTTCTAGGAGGGGCTGTCGCCATAAATCCTTTTCCCACTTTTGCCTTCTTATTATCTTTCCATGAACCTCTTTGTTTACTTGTTTCTTCCACTTCCTTTCTTTTCTCACTACTCCTTGTCAATGTACCACAACGGACCGCCTCATCAGTAAGTATTCCAGCCTTAAGAATAGCACATGTATCGTGGTTGGTTGAGTTGCTCGGAGCATTCCACAAATTTAAGGTGCCAATCCGTTTATATACCTTCCAATGCGCTTCGACTCAGGAGTTACTAAGTGTGGGACTAGTTTGGCCAATTCATGGAACCGATCAGTATACCCTGCATGGTTAGCCCTAACCATAGTATGATTCCAGAATTCACTCTCCAACTTCTCTATTTCGTTACTTGGACAAAACTCTTCCACAAGCAACGCCTTGAAATTAACCCATGACATACCAATAGCAGCCTCACGACCCCTCGCCTAAACCTGGGTGTTCCACCAAGTCAAAGCCTTATTTATGAACGAACTTGCAGCATACTTCACCTTTTGATTTTCCGCACATCCACTATTTTCTATCACATACTCCATTTTCTCAATCCATCTAGTAAGTGCTACCGCACCACCCTTCCCATCATAGTCTCGGGGATTACAGGCCAAGAATGCCTTGTAAGAACATCCATTGTTCCCACCATTCCTACCATTTCCACCATTAGAATTGTTTACATTATTAGTTACTTGGGTGACGATTTGAGGAATGATGTTTTGCAATTGTTGCGTGATGATAGCAGCAATGTCGGGGTTCTCCTCGTTGCTAGGACCACTTCGTCGGGATGGAGCCATTTCTATAAAAAGATAAATTATATACATTAGACGATAGAATAAGGATTTCCAATCCTATATTCTTATCATACTCTATACATAACCATATACGTACAAGTATAACCAACATATAACGTGTTAACATTAATCCATGTAATCATACTTGCAAGTCCACTTGTGTTGTAGCGCACGTATAATTATGTTGGCCACCATAATTATAGATGCCCCCTTTCACAAATGTACTCCCTCCTATGATGACACTTCTTAAGGTTAACACACCACATAACACATAATTCAAATCATTCAATTCATCACACGCGGTGTTCCGAGGTGTCCGTTCAAAGTGGATATTCAGAAAGCGTATGATACGGTTGATTGGGCGTTCTTGAGGGAGGTCCTAATTGGTTTTGGATTTCATGATCGCATGGTTTCTTGGATTATGGAGTGCGTTTCTACTACTTCATTTTTGATTAGCTTTAACGGGTCTCTACATGGTTATTTTAAGGGGGAGAAGGGCCTTCGCCAAGGTGATCCACTTTCTCCTTATCTATTTACTCTCATTATGGAGGTTTTGACGCTCATGCTTCATCGGAGGATTCGTGAGTCCAATAAGTCATAATATTAAAATACTTAAAAATCAAAAAGTCGAAAATAACATTCCTAAACATTGCTCCAACCATAGAAAAAACAAACTAAAACTTTCAAAACATGAAACAAGATGGATAGTCGGGTAACACATAGGCAGAATAGCTAAAATGAATCTGGTTTGGGTCGAACGCCACTCTCATAAATATCTTCCACCTCCTTACACTTGGGTTCACTCCTTGCTGTGGACTCGAGATCTGACTCTACTTCATTTTCAATTGTTGCATAACCTGGAGGCTCAGAGTTTGATCCCATTTCTGACGCCTCTTTGGATCTTTTCTTTTCTGACTCTTCCTCATCCTCTTCTTCATCCTCTTCTTCTTTTGCTTCTTCATACTCTTCTTCGTCCTCTTCTTCATCCTCTTCTTCCTCTTCATCATTAGATGATGTGTATCCAGGGAATTCAGAGATTGTGGCATCCTTTGAAATGATTCTCATTTCCTTCTTCATAATCTATTTTCCTTCCACTTCTCTCATAACCAACTTTTCCTCAACTCAACACGGATACAGATCAATGGGTATTCGGCATTTGCGGTTCGTCCGTTTCATTCTAAGTCTAGTCGCTGGATCCGTATAGCGCTTAAGTCCGGTTGGGACAACGATTCCCCAACGGAATTTCTTACAGGTAGGGGGGACATAACTAAAATAATAATAAGGTATAAGTATATATTATATTAGATAATAGTAGACAAAATAGAATAATCAAAACTTTCGAATAGGCGGGAAAATATAATACTTACGTTATAAATCACTTAAACCCTATAATGCAACTATATGAAGGACTCATAGGTTATAGTCTAGGTCAAACCACTTACTACTATAACCAAAGGCTCTGATACCAATCTGTCACACCCCGTCAAGGCAAAAACACGAGGTGTAATGTCATGGGTATCATCACAACACAATGGTGTCAACAATAGAGAAACTATAATGCATTAGACAAAGCTAAAATGGACACAAAGTGTCATGACAATACCAAACACAAAGAAAGGAGTCTTGTATTAAGGTGAAAGAGTCACTCCAATACAAAGACATAATGAAATAATCCAAAACCTAAAACAATCATAGAATCAATTCAAAGCAAATACAAAATTTAAAACTAGGGAAACTCCGCATGCAAGCCTACGGTCACACTAGCCAATATTCCTAACTTCACTTTCCTCATGATGCTCACCTGAAAATGATGCTTAAAACGTCAACAATAATGTTGGTGAGAGTCATAGGTTTTAGACACGCAATAATACTCGCTTTTACTATGACTATCAAAATAAAGGAAAATAATAAACTATCATGAACTTATGCTAGCATGCAACCAAAATCAAATCAACATATCCACATACTAAATTTCGCATTCGGGCTTAGAATAGCTGGCACTATAAGCAACCAAGCTCACTACGAATGTATCACACAACATATCCACATTGGATAGGCGTACCCATCCGATCCCATAACCAACATTATATGGGTAGGCGTACCCCTCCGATCCAAAATCCATATCACAATCACACTTGAGTAGGCGTACTCATCCGATCCCAAATAACACATGTATCACATAGTCATATAATAGTCATATAATGTCCAAACGTAATTTAAAATACATAATCACAGCAATATAACATTTCAAAACATTTGCATCATTTCTATCCCAATTTAAGACACAAAAAATGGGACTATGAAACTCACCAAATGCACAACTACTTCACAATATCCTTGCAATCAACTAAACACAAATAAAACCCACGTTACACGTGATTAGGCTAAATGCCTAAGACGATGTAATAATGAATTGATGGACTACTAGGTTTATATTATGATTATAAACCCTTTACCATACATCCCATATCTCACTTATACTTTAAATACCTTTAATCATTTATTCTTGTTTTCTAGTTTTTTCGACAGAATTTTGTAGTCACTTTATGACCACAAATAAAATATTAAATCATCACATTGACTTTTCCCCTTTCATTCCCTACCTTCCTAATGGGTTATGAACTACTGTAATTTTTTACAAAAAATAATATTAAGCCTAACTATTTTTATAAAAATTCAACATCACAAAGTACTCAAATTCGCGTCTGAACGCACACCAAAAAGTTTGATTTTTCTAAAAATACTTAAACAATGAATTAGGACTTTTTCTTTGAGCTGGAGTTAATAGACACATAAAATATGACCTCTGATTTTTGGCTAACATCAATTCAACTAGACACTCTGAACTTTAATTTAGGCACAAGATTCAACCTAAAAATCATTTTTATCATTGAGATATCATTCAATCAACACGACCCAAAATTCTGCCAAACCCTAACTTTCAATTTAACACATTCTAATCAAAACCGTTTACACCAACATGCTCCCAATCTATTCCCTATCACACTTATATATTTTACTAGGGTAACCCTTTACCCAAAAAAATAAAAATAAATAAACAAACTATAACAAAACTATACTACAAATAGTTATTTGATTCTAACAAGTATTAAAGACCCGCGCCTCGCTGCAGTGGGTCTTCTTTATTATGTTTGGAATGTATGTAGCATTGGTGAATGTATTCAGATTGTTGTTTTTACCAAAATTGACAACTATTGTGTTCATAATTATATTTGCAATGCTTAGATAGTGGTTTTTGTACTTCATACCATTTAAGTCTTGCAACCCACTTGTGCTTTGTTATAGTTTTTTCATATTTTTATAGAACGTTGGGTATTTTCATGCATTGAAAATACTCTCCTAGCCACTTGTTTGCTTGTTCAGGATTCGTTGTTTATTTATGTTTAATGTTGCTATATTTTTTTGTTTGAGTTACTATTTAGTGCACTCAAGTAAAATAAAATTTACTCACAAACTTGCATAACCTTTTAGTTATGATCATATATACGGAGAGCAACACGACAATCAGAAGAAAAAAAAGAGTAAATCCCAAAATGATAAAGTAATTTCGCTTGTTCTACTTCTACATGTTCAAACTATAATGATGCAATCTATGGATCTACTTCTACATGTTCAAACTATAATGATGCAATCTATGGATGGCAAAATAATTTCTCATAAAAAGAGAACATTGGTATTCAAACAAAAATTTCTTTCGGCAAATATGATTTACTTGTATTGTACCAATTAATCATATCCGGACTCTCTCAAATTTGGCGATTTCTGGTCGCCAAACCCTTCTTGCTTTTCCGGTCACGACCTCATCTAAAACCATTTAAACAATTGTTTTAGGTTCGAGTCATTGTCTTAGGGCCTCAATTGAATCCTTAATTCAGATCTTTGATCCTGATCTAATTTGTTTAATAGTATGCAATCGGTTTTTAGGATTGAGTTTTATTATGGATGGTGGCGTGCTGCTCTTTGTTTTGTTCTACACGCTAGGAAGTCACCATATATTTCAGCCAATACCCTAACCCTAATTCTTAGGGTTCGTTTATTATATATTATTCTTTAGGGTTCGCTGTGTTGCAACCAGCCGATACCCTAACCCATTTATGGTTTCGTTTATTGATTATATTTATTAGGGTTTCGCTGTGATTTTTGTGTTCTAAGATCCATGCTGATTATTGCAACATATTTGAGGATCGTGAGTTCTGGGTGCGTTGGCTCGTTTTGGAGTGATTTAACCCTTTTTAGGGTTTTCTTTTTATAGCCATGGTTTTTGGTGATTGATCCGGTTCTGGTCATGGCTTTCTTTTTTGGGTAAAAGGGAATTCATACCCCGGTAAAATATGGTCATGGCTTTCTTGCATTCGATCATCATCAATGTTGTATGTGAATAATTAGTAATGGTAAGCGGCTTAATTATTACTATCTGTGGGTTTTTAGAGATGGAAGTTCAAGTTTGTTAGGGTATTCTTGTTCAAAAACCCTAGATTGTGTTCCGAGCAGTTCTTCATAGTTTTGCTACTTTGGATTGATTCTGTTCGTGGTATTTGGAAGTGGTGTTTTGGATTTCCAATGGTTTTCATAGAACACTATACGATCACTCTTAATATGTACTGTTCTTTGGATTTCGTTTTGGAAGGAACCATTGGTGATTACTGGAAGTTTTAGTTAAGATCCGTGATACATGGGGCTGCTTTCTTATCAAGTATATAGGCTGCAATGGTTATGTATTGATGCGTCTTGTCCGGGGTCTGAGTTTCTGGCTATGGCGGTATACATTTTTGGTGGAGTGTTGTTGCCGTTTTATTTGGTTAGTGATAGGAAGTTGTGGTTACAACTTTTTGTTGGTGGCTGCATGATGAAGAATTGGAAGTTTTATGCTGGATACGAGACTCAAATGTTGATTACAGGAGCAAGTTTAGTTTTGTGATCATTATGATATCAGCATAGATTATAGGTTAGGAAGTATTTTTGATTTCTCGTGAGTCATAAGATTGGCGTGTCATTCTTATGTAGGGCGTTTGGTTAGGAGCATTTAGTTGCCTGTAAGTGTCCAATTTTGGACTGAGATAAGGGATTTCACCCTTATCCTTTTGTACTTCAACGTTTTTTGGTGTAATACAATTTACCGGGGAAACCCTTTACCCAAAAAAGTATGATTTGCTCCTCTGTCTTGTTATATCTCGGATGGCGACATCGTCTCCTCTTTATCACTTTCTGATATGTGATTTCTACGTATGCGCTTAAGCACTTGTCTGAATTTTCTATTTAATGTTGAATATCCTGAAACATTCTATTAATACTACATAATAAAAGGTGTGTGTGTGTTTTCTTTCCCCTTGGGGGAGAGAAAACCCTATTAACATAAATATTGGCCGCCACTCTTATGCTTAATCCGGTCAATAACTCAGCCTTTCTTTTGTTATCTTGATGGTGGTTTGTGGTAGTGCATTATTAGATGCTGTTTATCATTGGTTTAATCCTTTGGGGGAGTATACGCTTTCATAATTGATTTCCAGTCGCCTATCTACCTTATTCGATCATTCTTAATCTGATCTTAATCCTTCTCGTGGATTAGGGTTAGTTGCTTTCTGTGTTTACGGCTGCCTTTTATTGGAAATCAATGTTTACCCTAATTGCGAGTCGCATATGATCATTCATTCTGTACGCTACTCTTTTTCTTCTTGATTCGCATGCCTTATAACACTCTTGTTATTCCTTTTTAATCTTGTATTATTAGGGTTTAATGAGTGTATTATTCGGCGGCTGATTTTTGAAGATTTAAGGTTTTGTTTTTGTGAGCGCTCAGGGTATCTCGCGTATGTTTGTGTCGACTGTGGTGTCCTTGTCGACTTAGAGATCTGGTGTGATCTATTGTTGCTTGATGTTTTAGGAAGTCGTATTTATGTTTTTGAGGGATGGTGATGAACCCTAATTTCAAGATTCTTATCAATCGCTGGGTAGAAGTAATCCCTAAGTATTTAGGGTTTTATTTTGTTTCGTCATCTGTGTTCAAAACATGGTATGTATATGTGAGTCCTGGGCTGCATGCGATATGGTTCACCTTTTTCTTGGTTGATCTCTGATCAAACAAGACGTAGGGTTTTGTTCGATTGCTAAATATATGTCGTATGTTCCTATGCCTATGTTTGCTGCGGTGGTTAATAATTCACCTTGGGTGAATTCTGGTGGTTGCTTGTTGGGTTAGCCATGGCGGATATGGTGTTGTCGTGTAATACATGTACTATGGCTTAACTCGTTACCAATGTATGGTGAGGTTTCAAAGGAGATTGCTAAGGTTCGTCCCGTTAATTACATGTTTAATGGTCTCCTATATGAATACTTTGGGTGTTGGTTTGATCCTTTCTGCTGATTGATGCCTACTATGGATGATGAACAACCAAAGTTATGAAGTCTATTGGGTCGTCTAATGGAAGTTTGATATGAAGCCGAAAACCTAATTCTAGGGTTTCGTGTTTGGAAGTCTTCCATGATATGGTTATCATTGATATAAAACCCTAATTTCAGGGTTTGTTTAGGGTGATACAGTATTTAAAATCTGTTTCATCTTGGCCGATCATGGTTGTTTCTTGGGAAGTGTCTATGGAATTTAGCGAAGTTCTTGGAATTCATGATCCGTGATGCGCTGGGCTTAACTCCTATTAGGTGTTGTCTAATTTTGGAGATAATTTGTATTGCGGTTTCTTGGTCCGTGGATGCATGAAGAGATTGGAAGTTTATGTCAGATGATTATACAATCTGATGATACTGATTTGGATTGTTCAATCATGGAGGTTGATGATGGTGATGGTTGTTATGTCTTAATCCCTATGTTTTAGGGATTTGGTTTGACTGGAATTAATGTGCATCTTGATCTATTATGGGTTGTTTGACTGGAATTATTTCTAGTCTTGACTAGAATTAATGTGTGCTTTGATAGAATTAATTAAGCATTAATGTGAGTCTTGACCGGAATGATGCGCAATTATATCTCTTTAAGGAATGGATCAAGGATATTACATGTCTTTGGAAGTTGCTACGTGCATTGGAAGTTCTATGACGGATTCGACGCTGTGTAGTGGAGTTTATCATTCTGATATCCGTATAGATTATTGTTAGGAAGTATTTGTTTTACTTTTTTTAGTTGTCTTAAGAATGGTTTGTCATTCTTATGTTGTGGTTAGGTTAGTAGCTTTTTGAAGCTTGTATGCGTCCAGATGGACTAAGATAAGGGACTTCACCCTCATCCTTTGTACTTAAATGTTTTTTGGTGTAATATATTTATCGGGGAAACCCTTTACCCAAATACTACATAATAAAACTTGTTCAGAAAGGTTGTTTAGTAGAGGGGGTGTTTGGAATTGAAGTCTAGCAAATGACCAGACATACAATTATCAGACTCGGATAAACTACACTTAAAGCGAGAGATAGTGTTGAAATGTGCTATTTGGGATTTCTTACAAATAAGAAGTTGTATTACGAGGAATGCTTCTTTGGGGATGAAATCAACTACAACCACTTCAAGTAGTTCAAGGAGAAAAAGTAAGGCATGGCAACCTGTCTTCAATTATTTTGTAGGTCATTATGAACTGCTAAGGACAGTTACGTCCAACTACATGTAGCATTTAACCAAGTATAACAAACAATCCAAAACACACCCATATCATTTCATCAAGACAACTTCAAACAACAACTTAAAAACATTTCATTCATACCTCTTTTTGTTTAAGAGGTAAGGTATCGAAAGTCATTGATATAAATGGCGGAAGAGAAGTCATTGCAGCCTAATATGGTCATATCCATACCTGCAAAATGATCAGTTGGTGATCAAACTATCTAATTCATTATTTACTAAAAAGAGCAGAAAAGTGCATTGAAGTATAAATGTATGGGGAAATAAGCATGCTTCAAGTTTATCAAGCAATGTATTCCATTCAGATATCAAACAATGAAATTTCAATTGATCTATGTATAAATATAGAAGATAACTAAGAATATGTGTAGCACACATAGTAAAGATCAAATAAACATGTATCTGCTAGATAAACGAATAGGGGTGTTTGGCATTTTCCTTTTTCATTACTCTGTACCACCACTAGTTTTTTTCAAAATAGTTGCAAGAAGTTTTTCTTGTGCTTTTGTGAGAGCGAGCTTGCTTAATTCCTCCCAAATATTTTCAACAAGGCAATAACTTTCAAAGAAACGAGATATTTCCATACATGCAGCAGATGTAAGAGTTGTTTTACCCCACCGCCAACACCTCATATTCCAACCATGCGCACAGCCAATATCTAACTACCACTTTAAATATTTTAGTAGAGTGCCCATTCTAATGAGGTCATTATTGACACTTGGAAGTAAGGTAAACAATCTGTCTGAAATTGTATTAACAACTTATTTTATGCACTCTGATTCATGTATGCATGTTGGATGTATAAGAATAATTAGCAAATTCTGTGAATTGTGAGAGGATATATATATATCTCGCGCGAGACAAAGGGAAAGTAAGTCAAACGTGTTAGTCGATTTATTGTAATGGGCTCAAGCTCGAGTTCTAGATTATTCTTTGTATTCCTATTTATGTACTGAACATTATGATTAATGCAACATAAAGATTATTGATGTGGTCGTTGTAAACGCACTAAGTTTCACGGATGTTAACCCCGAAGCTACCTTGGTGAATTTTTTTAAAGCTCCATAAGCTTTGCCGAATCCACATCACCCTGCAGCAATTTTAATTTAAAAAGGGTTGACCACGCGCTACAAAATTGGTAATAAGATTTCAGAAAAAAAAATACCGAAAATCCCATGTCTACCGCCACACTAGAACCAAACCAAGCCTAACTCATATTATATATTTTAGCCAAATATGTGGAGAAGTATAAATACCCCTCAAAAACACTTAGACACACATACTTTACAATATGGATCAAACAATAGAAACTTTTGGGTTAACACTAATGAAAATAATAATAAATATTATTTTTGGGTTAACACTATTTTAAGACCGTCGGTCGTTTCTATATATATATTTTTTGGGTAAAAGGGACAACAATCCCCGGTTAAATATGTGGCTGAAATACCACATTAACCTCAAGCCAAGCTTGAACAACCACTAAATCCGAGTGAA
>BQNB010008758.1:0-26965 GCA_026074375.1 Tanacetum coccineum
TTGGGCAAATTGCAAAATTAACCCTTCTCTTTTCTTTTCCTCTTTTCTCCTTTTTTATATAAGTTTAGGGTTTGGCAATTTCAGCCCCTAAACTTATATTTCTTGAACTTTGGCCCCGGGGTTGACTTGGGTTGACTTTGACTTTGACCAGTTGACTTTTCTTTAGTTTCCCTTGACGAACACTTTGCTACTTTTCAAAGTTATTAGTCGAGGGAGATTGAGATTCTTAGTTTTCGTAAATGCTTACTTCATAGCATTGCGTGAGGACACGGCAATACCTTAGTATGGGGGATTTTGGTATGTGCTTAATTACACATACCTTTTACCTTTAAAAACGAGCTAAAATAACCAAAAACGGACTTAAAATGCCAAATATATGCTTGTTTTGCTAATTGTGTTGTGCAGGAACGGATAACCAAGAAAAGGACGAAAAACAAAGCCAAAACGACAAAACCGGACTCGGAATGGAAAAGACTGTGAAAGACAAAGCCAAATCAAAGCCGGAAAGTCAATCAAGTCAAAAAGTCAACAGAAAAGTCAACTGGTCAAAGTCAAAGTCAACCCAAGTCAACCCCGGGGCCAAAGTCAAAGAAATATAAGTTTAGGGGCTGAAATTGCCAAACCCTAAACTTATTTATAAAGAAGAAAAGAGGAAAAGAGAAGAGAAGGGCCATTTTGCAATTTGCTCAAAGTAACAAGTGGGGGGGCAAAACTGCCAACCCCCCTAACTTGTACACACCAAGGACGAAATATGCAAAGAGTTAAATAACTCTTGGGGACTTGTTTTGCCAAGTCCCCAAAAGTTATTTAACCACAAGGACCATGTATGCAATAGAAGAGATAACCTAGAGGGACCATTTTTGCCAAATGGTGAAACTTTCACTCTGTTACCACTCCCAACAGCATTTCCCGCTCATTTTTCCCTCCCAAACAACTCACGGGTTGTTTAACCCGTTTTTACCCCATAGACCTTCACCACCTCCATGGATAATCAATTTCCCCCTCCTCCACTACCTTTCCCAGCAACAAAGGTGCCATGTTGGCAATCTCACACCCCCCAAGACCTTGTTCGACGGCCAAGATGGATTTTTGATGAAATTGGAGGGCTAAGATGTGTTTGCTTCTCCCCCTCTCACACAACTAACACAAGGGCTCTCTATAAAAGCTGTAGAAGACACAAGAACAAGCAGCAAGTTTTTAATTTCAGTTTGTAGTTTTTTTTGTAATATTAAGCATTTTACTTTCAAGTTTTTTTTAAAATAGCTTTAAGCTCTTGTACTGTTGTTCTTTCCTCTTGTACTTCATCACTTTAGCAATAACAATCAGTTTCCAAGCTTTTTGTATTCTCTTATTTCAATTTGAAGTGATTTTCATCAAATAAGCTCTAAATAAGCTCTTTTGAGCTTATTCTTGTCATTAAGCTCAAATTCAGTTTTAAACTTTGTAAAAGTTTTTTAAATACTGTTTTTAGCTCATTTAGTTTAAAAGTGTTCATTTGAATTCAAATTAAGCTCATTTTGGAAGTTCAAGGAGTAATAAGCTTTTTACAGCTTATTGAGCTTTTTAAGCTCAGGTTTAGAGGCTAGGGAGCCATTAGGACAGGCTTTTTAGGCCACTCACTCAGAAAGAGTGGCCTTGGTTCTGAGACAACAAAAAAATCCAAGGTTTGAATTCTCTATGTTCATTTAGCTTAATTTCTAGCTTAAGTCATTAGCTTATTTGCCTTTAACCTTTGCAAATACATTAGTTTAAGAATTGTTATTTGGCTGTTTTAGGTTCTCATTGCATAAATGTGTGTAATATCATCTTATCTTTCAAAACTGTCATAGTGGTTAGGTATAAAGCTAGTAGGAAACTAGCTTGTTATTCCTAATAAGCTAGGAATTTATAGTTAAATATGTTTTACTAGGTCATTTTATAGTAGAAGTGGATAAAAGGTTTTAAAGTTTTAGCTTTTATAATAGATTTGTTAAGTCACTTTGGTTTGAGTTTTAAATAAAGGGTGTTTTGGCATAAGCCTAAAACGGGTCAAAATGGTATTTGGACTATGGGTTAAGGTCATTGTGATTGAATTTGAGCTTAAGTTTGTTAAGCATATTTAAAGCTTTTTCAAAAGTTTCCAAGGTTTCAAAAGTATTTTCCAAAGTTTTTAAAACCATTTTCATCACTGTGAGGTTTTTAAGAAACCCACAAGTGCTTATTTAATTAAGCACTTGTAGGTTTGAGTTTTTGCATCAAAAAGAGTGTGTTTTAGTGTCCAAAAAAGGGCTGTCAAAAGCCCTTTGTTCCTTTGACCTTATAAGTCAAAAATCACCAACTCTCTTTGTGTCACAGTTTTAACAAACCCCACACACCTTTTTCACTTTCAAAAATAAGCAAGTAAAATTGAGTTTTAAAAGCTGAAAATTGGTGCACAAGCCCCTTGGCTATAACACTCCATCTGTTTAAGCTTATTTGATTGTTTAGAGCTTATTTGACAGCTTTTAGCAAGCTGTCAAATAAGCCCATAGCTTTAAGCTTAAATCTCCCCTGGTGCAAAGGGGAGATTTTAAGCCCTTTGTTCTTTGTCTTGTTGAGTTCTAAAACCCAAAGTTTTTGGCTTATTTTAAGATCTTATAAGCTCTTGTATAAGCCTCACAAGTTTCAGCCCTTTGAACGAGCTTATTTGATTGCTATTTTAAGCCCAACTGCCATTTGGCTGTTTTTGAGCTCCCTTAGGCTTGAGGGATTGCTTATCTTTTGATTCTTTTTTTTGGCCTTATTGAGGCTTATTCATAGCTCCCTTGTGCGTCTTACAGCTTATTAGATTAGATAGGTTGTTTAGTTTGCTATTCCCCTTTTGTTAGCTTATTAGAATGCCTAGTTAAGCAATTCTTTGTCTTTAAAGTTTCTTTAGCTTTTCTGCCAATAATAAGCTTCCACAGCTTAATCTAGTTTAGCTTTCCTTTTCTTTTTTAGCTCATTTTAGTTTAGTTGTTAGACCATTTAGCTTATTTTAGCTTTTTTGTCTTAGGCTTTAATTGACCACTAAGTCTAAACAAGACTTAGCCTTTTTTAGGCTTATAAGCATTTTTAGCAATTCTGTCAACTTTAAGCTTTATTTGCTAAAGCTTATCATTGCTTTTCAGCCAAATGCTATAGTTGACAAAGTTGTTAAGCCCCACGTGCTTAACAACTTTGCTTCTTTGAGTTTTGAAAAAAAAAGGGGAAGACACTTGGTCCGGGTGAGCAAGACTCGAACCGAGACCAAGCGGTACATCCCCTTTTCACTCACACAGCTACCACTGCGCCCTTGGCGTCTTTTTAGTTATAGATCTCAAGGGCGAGTGGTACTTATAGTCATTTTGTGACTTATAAGCTAATAAGCTGTTTAGCTTATTTACGGGCTTATTGCATAAGCTGTTTGGTGTCTCTTATTTTTCGTAGGTACTTTATAAAGCCTAGTATTTTTAGAAAAATTTTCAGAATTTTTTGTAAACGTTTAATATTTTTTATTTAATTAGATAAAAGTTTATTTAATTCATAAAAAAATACTAAAGTGTATCTAGAAAAAATATTTTGCTTTTTTGGATAATTTTCTTTTATCATCTTATTGTAGGAAAAAATATTAAAAAATTTTTAGTAGGGTCAGTTTTTACTTTTCATCTTTTAAAGATACGGGTCCGGGTACGGGATTTTGTTTTGACTCGTTTTTGGGTCAAACGAACTCCGTTTTCGGTCTAGTCTTTTTCATTCTTCGTTATTTGATCCCTAGAGTAGTTTAGAAGCAAAATTTTCTTCGTAGGCTTATTTTTAAAGATTTTAGGTTTTTCCCCCTTTTGTACGGGATTCGGGGTCTCGTTTTCGAGTTTATTTCTGTAATTTATAGTTTTTCTTAAATCGTTTTTGTCCGTTATGATCTATTTGACTTTGTAACTTCCCCAAACCAATTCCTTCTTCAAGATGAAATTTCATAGTGTTGGTGCTGGGGGGTTTGGAAAATTTATAAAGGACTATTTAACTTGTGTAGTAAATGGTTTGGCACACGTTTTATTCACATTTAGATCGACTTCTCTTTCGCAAACGGAGTCAGAATCTCTTCTCTATCGGGGGATGAGTCTGGTGGTTGCAAGGATCAGATTGGTCTTGTGTGATCGCTTACAACGCTGGGTACTCATTTTGAGCCTTTTTTGAGGTACATTGGATTGGCAATGGTAAGGTTTCCATTAATGTAGAGCATTTGGGTGCTAAATTATGATGGTTTGGATTGATTGACTCCGTTTGTAAAACAATTCTTCATTCAAAAAATTTAATTTGGTGTTCATTGAAATCATTTCATTTTGTCATATCTTTCCCTCTTCCTTATGTTTCAGATTCCGTTATTTACCTTTGTTTTCTCTTTAACAAGGGACCTTCATAATGTGACCTAGTAAAAAGACCTGTTTGACTAATTTCATCGTGTTTTGCTTGAGACACAGAGAGATTTCGTAGGCCTAAACTTAAACACCTTCTTGTATTGGTCAATGTCCTTTTGAGAGCTATAGTCTCAGATGTTTTATTTAACTTATGTTCAAGTTGCGTCATAGTCAAGAATGTACGATCATTAAATGCCTTGTACCTCTCAAACTCATTCTGTTTGTTTGAAGTGCAACTAAACAATATACCGGGTACTATAGATTCTCTAGAGTTCTAATAGTTTTCGCAAGACAAGAATAGTTTTGCACTCAGGTTAACTCTTGCTTCAATGTTGCAATTGCTTTCTTTAATTGCTTTTGTACTCTTTTTGTTTTCATCGACATCATGCTTTAAATTAGCAATTAAATGATCAAGTGTAGCACGCTCATCATCACATTCTACATCATTTTGGTCATTCTGAATATCATTATCACACATATCCGGTGAATCAGGAATGACATTACTATCACCCGTTTCCACTGCACATGTGTTAATAATGGATTCAGATTGCTCAAAATATTGTAAGTCATTGGCCTAAACACTTTATGTTAATGTTTCGTTAGTGTACCTGTTCCAATGCTCAGCGTCAGTGCCTGAGCTTGCATTAGGCAACCTCTTGAATCTTTGCCCATGTAACTGTAATGTGCTTCCAAATCTTGGTTTATCAATTTCCTCCATCCGTGTCTGCTAGCCAGTCAAGGATTGCTCTGCTTGAAGTTGAACATCCTTTCTCAGCTTGTTTACACGTAGCAACATCTTTTCCTTTGTGATACGTGGAAGTCTCTAACCGTTTTGGCTTTCTGCATTCACTTTAGCATAATGACCAAATTATTTGCTGTTTAAAGCATGATATCCCAGGACTGTTGTATAATGGACCACCTACCAGTTCCTAGCCCCAAAAAAATTTACGCCCTCTGATTCCCAAACTTGTCCAGTCTGATTGCCAGTCTAGTATCTTGGATTCGTATCCACATTCTTGTTTCTAGTGTTTGAGGAAGTTTTGAGGTTGTTGTTGGTAGGTTTGTTAGAGTTCTTGAAGTAATTTGCAATGAGAGCCAATTCTTTGGCTATCTTTGCCTTCTGGTTGTTCAGAGATAATGTTCTTCTTCAGAAGCGGACTCAGATGGAGGTGTGATTGGCTTGGCTATCTCTTAGCCTTTGTTCTTGTATAGCTGCATGAGATCTGGTTGGAAGTGAAGCTTTGGGAAGTTGGTTGCATATGAGTTGTGATGTTTTGGTGTTTGATAATAAGGTTCTTGCCATTGTTTTGAGCAGTTAGCAACGAAGTGCTAATGGTGTTAGCTATTTATTGGCCATTTTTTCAGCACTGTGTTCATAACTTCTTCTCGTATTGTTTCGATTGTCAAAGAGCTTATGATATGAAACTTCATCCACTTGTGTTGTTTCTTTCAAAACGTGACAAATTTGACATCATTCTGGTTGAAGTTGTTGAAGAAAATTGAAACTTTGACTTGCATCGTTGCAACTCGTCAAATTGTTTTCTGATCATTCATTTCATCATCTTGTAGAATCTTGTGTACGTTAAGACTCAATTTGTCTCTCCAATCTTGAGAGGTGACTGACCAAACCCCCAAAATAAGTTTGTATTGGACTTCCTTGAATATGAGTGATTTTACCTTGTTGTAATCCTCTCGATGGCTTCCCACATTTCTTGACGTGGTCTGACATGCATCAAAGTTTGAGGTAGATTTCATCTCCTATTCAGTCAATATCAAATGAATCGCTTCTTTTTCAGATTCTAATTGAGCTTTGTTTCAGGAGTCATATTCAGAACATGTCTCGGACTGATGTTGCCTGCCTAGGAACTTCCGGAGGAATCCTCTGTTTTGCGGAACAGCTGGTGTAGTGACCATTGTGGAGTATAAGGACCTGTGAGAATGCTCTTTCGTAGGGCATCTACCATTTGGTCTTGTATCAATGTATCATAAGAACCGTGATCGCCATTGTGCATATAGTGCATGTTCGCAGATTGGTGGACGATTCCCTTTAAAACCAGCTTGCCATTTATGTTGTTATGGCATTTGGCTGTCAGTTATGGAAGTTGCAATTGGAGTAGTCATGATGATGATTGAAGGAAGTATGAGTGAGAAGGGATTTTGTAGGATCTTAGCAGGTAAAGTTTTGTTGTTATGGATTGGGGGGGGAGTACAATTAATGTTCACGAGATTTTACCAAATCTTGGATTTAAAAACCGAGAAAAATCGTATTTTTCAGGGGTTTTACAAAATCAAGAAAAACGTTAAAACAAAAATGACTAGTACAGTTCAAGATTGTTTGGTTCATTGGATGGTTGTCTAGTTCAGTTCTAATAGAGAATATCAATTTAGTTTCGGTCCTCTAGTTCGGTTTGTCTCGATCGGTTGTCTAAGGATTTGCTCGTTCGGTTATTGCTAGTTCGATGGTCTTGTTCGGTCCAAAAAGAAAGCTAGTTTGATCCACTAGTTTGATTGGTTAGATCGGTTCTAAATGAACGCTAGTTCGATCCTCTAGTTCGAGTCTAAGAGAGACCGACTAGATCGGTTATCTAGATCGGGTCTCTCATTCGGTCCAAATAAAAAATCACTCGTTCGATCCAACGAAAAATCACTCGTTCGATCCACTCTTGTTCGATCCTTGAGTATAAGCTAGTTCGATCCTTGAGGAGTTTGCTCGTTCGGTTCACACTGAGAATGCACTCGTTCGGTCCTCGAAGAGAGATCACTCGTTCGGTCCTCGAAGTAAAATTACTCGATCGGTCCAAACTAAAACTTTCCACGTTTTAATCTTCTTTCTGTCCTTGCGTTTGGCTTAGCAACGCAAGAAATAATCACATAGAAAGACTCGAGAGCCAAGGAACTCCAAACACGAAACCACAAACGAAACCAAAAAAAATAACAAAATAACCACAACGAAATAAAAACCAAACCCACCCGTGGCGAATGATACCAATTGTCGGAACCCAAAATCACTTTCACTTCATTATGATGAACAAGAAATTAAGATGAGAAGATATGGAAGAAATTTAGAGAGAAGTTAGAGAGAGAAAGTAGAGAGAAGAAAAAGATGGATGATTACTTGCAAAATTACAAATGAGACTTAACAAGAATCAACACCCTCTCCATACTTGGAGAGGGGTATTTATACTTAATACCAAGAGGCTTTCATGCCTTGGTATTTCTACGGGCCGGGCTCGGGATTACTTGGGCTTTCGCCCGATACACGTGACCGGTTAGATTACATTTAAGAGCCCGTTTACCCGTGTAGCCTATTACAACGTATAATTAATTAAGTGACCGAGACCTAATATAATGAATGAACTTCCATTGTTTGACTCAATATATTTTGAGGCTAACAAGGATGGTATGGATCAAAAATCTCCACTGAGAGGAAAATTTACCTTTTTGAAAAGTTAGTTTATCATCAGTTAAAACATATCCCATCAGTGTAAGTTGATCAAAAATTTCAGTAGTTGGCAAAACACTAATACCATCTGCATCTGCTAATTGGAGATGCCTCCTAACAGATGCTTCAGTAATAGTGAATTCTTTGAATTTACAATTGTTTGGCATAATTATCTCTTGTTCTCATTTCAACTGTTCTGACAGTAGCAGTCTGCTAGAACTTTTCAATTAGAGAAACATAGATAGTAGGATTCTTAGTAATGGGCCATACCTGATATGACTACCATGAGAAAAATCTACTATCTCTTGAAATCCTTCACTCCAGTTGGTTTCTTTAGAAAGCAACATGTTGCTGTTTGTCGCAGAATTCCAAATTTGCCATAAGTGATTAAGTTATGATAAGTATTCTGGGTTTATGACCGTTGATGAGAATGTGAGAGTTTGACAAAGTTAATTGAGATTTTATAAAGAGTACTTGAGGTTTTGATAGGACCGACTGAATAATATTGAATCTTTATCTTGAAGAAAGCTTATAAGTAAAAGAAAGATCAAGAATTATCCAAATTATAGACCCTATTGCGACGTTTTTGGAGGAAAATATCTCAAGGCTATTAATTAATTAAGGAAAATTTTGTTATACCCAAAACTAGTAATTTAACGGTACACAGCACAGAAAAGTTCTAATATTAGCTAGCAGTATAACTTTTTGCTGTAGGCAGTAGTACTAATATTTGTCATAACAAGTTTTAACTTTTTCTCCAATACCTTTTCAAAACAGGACTCTATTCTACACAAGCACACTAGAAAAACTAGATGGGACATGTGAGAATTCTTGGTTCCTTATTTATGCATAGCCCATGAATAAAGGTTAAGAACTGTTAACAAAACCAAAATACCATTTATAACAATTTCTTTCAAATTAACCTCAAGAACTTTCCAGCTGTCTCGTCTCACCAAATCCAACCATACTGCTTTACCTATCCTGCAAGTGTTAGTCCAAGAAAGCACAATCCAAAACATTTGCTTCTTTACAGTATTAATTGTTGACTAACAGTATTAACACTAGCAGTGATAAGTATAACTAGCAGTACTAGTTCTATACCTTAGCAGTAACTTATTTTTAGATGATACCTAGTATTAACCCTTAATGTTATCCAAAAAGATCCGCCAATCCATTGGCAATCACTCATCCCCTCAAATTTAAAAGCAAGCTTTAGGTTACGCAGTTCCAATGTTAGCAATTCAGAAAGTTAAACCTGCCAAACATCAAACGCCTTTGTAGGAAGATCTGCTTACATTGTCGATTGTGTATATCATGATCACCTGATCAAATTCTTCTCATCAGAGGGTCGCTAATGAAATGATGGTTAAATCTCTATGATGCTTGGTTTTAGAGGGAAAAAAATAATATTGGTTCTTCACAATATAAATGAGTTGTTTCATTATCAATGTAAATCTTGGTGTTCATGAAGTTGAATCCATAATCAAGCATCTGATTTTGGATCCATAACACCTATCTACAGCAATTAGCAGCAGCAACATACTCTGCTTCAGGAGTGTAGAGTTGGCAACTACTAGTCTGTTTTTACATTGCATGAAATCCAACCTTATGCTAACGTCAATTGACAAACATCTGTGTGGATTTCCTTTGTCAAGGCTTAGGCACCAAGCATAAATCATATCAGTAAAGGATTTCAATCGCAAATGGTGAATCTCTAGGATACCAAAGGCCCAATTTAGATTGACCTTTCAGGTATCTAAAGATCCTCTTCACAGCATGAAGATGTGAGACTTTAGGAGTAACTTGGAACCTTACACAAGCACAAACAGCAAATGTTATGCCAGGCCTAGAAGCTGTTAAGTACATCAATGATCCAATCTTGTTTGTTTTTCAGTAAACATAAATATTGTCAGCTTCTTCAACCTTGACAAATGCCTTGTTAGGCTCCATAGGAAAATGTGGCTTGTTGTCTCACGTGACAAAAATCAAACTTTTTCAGAATATCAGCCACATACTTGTCTTGGCTGATGAAGATTCCTGTTATACTTCCAATCCTAAGAAGAAAGTGAGCTCCCTCATAGAACTCATCGGGAATCTCTTGTGCATCGTCTGCTTAAATTCAACACACAAAGACTTCTTTGTAGACCTAAAGATGATATCATCAACATACACCTGTACTAATAAGATATCACCTTTGTCCTTCTTGATGAACAAAGTTTTATCAATAGTGCCTTTTCTGTATCCATTTTCTAATAAGTAGGTAGATAAGGTCTCGTACCAGGCTCTAGGAGCTTGATGTAGACCATATAAAGCTTTTTATTCTTTATTAAACTTTGTCCAAGGAACTGTAGATCTTCTAAACTGGGGTTGGCATACATACACTCCTCTTCAATGATACCAATATTAAAAGGCCCACTCTACATCCATCTGGTACACAATAAGTCCCATAAATGATGCATAGGCCAAAAATAACCTGATTGCTTCTATCCTAGAAATAGTAGCAAAAACCTCATCATAATCAATTTCTTCTTCATGGGTATAACCTTGTGCAACCAGTCTTGCCTTGTTTCTAACTACAATTCCTCTCTCATCTTTCTTGTTTCTATACACCCACTTAGTTCCAATAGCCCTCTTTCCTTTAGGAAGATCCACCAGAGTTCAAACCTTTTGAAGTTTAAATTGCAGAAGCTCCTCTTGCATTGCTTCTATCCAGCTTGGATCTGTCAAAGCTTGAATCACCTTCTTGGGTTTTATTTGTGAGAGAAAATAGGCAAATAGGAAGTTTTGATAATCTTTGTGATTTGTTCTCCTCTGCTTTTTGATGTAACTGACCATAACATGTTCTTCAGAAATCTTGGTCATCCTCCTTGTTTGAGTAGCTGAATTTATGTCTCCAATGATATGGTCTATAGGATGATTCTTATGAATTCTGGTTGTGGGAATAGGACTGACATTCATGGTGGTTTCCAAGTTGTTAAGGTCAACATCTGTACCCACTTCTATTTAATCATTGGCATCACTAATAATATGCCTTGTGTTTTCCAAATATTGCATACATGAATCATTAATGAATAGGACTTAGCAAGCATAATTTTTAGTACTTACCGTATTAATATTTTCACTGGCAGTATTAATACTTGGCCTAGCAGTACTAACAGATGGACTAGCAGTACTATCTTTGTTAGTGTTGTTAGCATAACCTTCTTTCTGTTGAACAAGCAAACTATCCAATTCATCTCTTAAATCTTGCACATGCTGGTCATCTTATTTATTTGAAGCTCCTCCTTCTTTTTTCTTGGGCGACAATTTCATAATCTTATTGTCATCATCTACATTGTCTAGGGTACCTCAATCCGCATCCTTTTATATGTGATATGAGTACTTAAAGAAAGTGGAGATTGGAAAGCATAAAGGTGGTTAGTAGGTTTGTATTCCATCGAGGCAGATGCGTTCTCCTATTCAGCTGCCCTTGAATTAACTTTTTTCTCTATACATGCTTCACCATTAGTTTTATTTACTTGCCAGTAACTGGCTCATTATTCATATGATTTTGTTAGTGAATCAATATCAAAGATCCATTTTGGCACCACTTCAATGCTAGCATTGAGTTTATTTTTCAAGAAATTTTCTTGTGAAGGTTCTCCTAACTACCTTCCTAGTTCTACGAGTTAAATACCCAAAATTGCCTTGATATTTATAGAGTATAAACTAAAAACCCCTATAAGCCTTCCCATCAAATTTGCCTAGGGGATCTTTAAGATAATTAAGAATAGTTCACAGGACACCCTAAAAGGTCTTTTAAAGTTATACTAGGTGTCTTCTTACCAAAGTTAATAGTTCATAAGGTGTCTTGTTGTGAGGCTTAGTCACTAGAACCCTATTCTGACCATAACAAGCAGTATTAACTGCTTTAGCCCAAAATGTAGCAGGTAATAATGAATCTGCTAGTATAGTCCTAGCTGCCTCTATTAGTGTCCTATTCTTTCTTTCAGCAACTCCATTTTGTTGTGGAGTTCTGGTAACACTAAACTCCCTCTTAATCCTTTTCATCCCACAGAACTGATTCATATCATTATTTTTAAACTCAGTTCTATTGTCACATCTAATAATTTTAACCTTATGATTTATTTGGTTTTCTATACCAGTTATAAAAGTTTTAAGGATCCTACTAGTCTTATCCTTAGTGGCCAAAAAAAAACCCAACTAAACCTACTATAGTCATCAGTGAAAAAAATCGGCAAATATATTGTGATTTATACTCCTTACAAATGTTGGTCCCTAATAAGTCATATGCAAACATTATTAAGGGATGGCTGAAGAGCTCACAAGATTTTATCTTACAAGAGGCTTTGTGTTCGTGTCCCTTCTGAACAGCATACAAAAGATAAGATGGTTCATTTCAAAATGCTTTGAAGGAAACTTAACAAGGTTCCCCCTACAAGTTTGTTCATAGTTTTAAAGTTTATATGACCAAGCTCTATGCTATAAATTAGATCTCATCAATTGTATCCTTTGATAATAAACAAAGTCAACTACTGATGGGAACAACTTTCTTTAGATCTAAAATATATTATGATTGTTCCTGTCTAGGAAATTTTTAAGCAATAATGACTTTCAATCAAAGTAGATTAAAGTCAGGAGAAAGGAACAAGACTTTCAGTTTTCAGTGAAAAGAACTTTGTTTTTCTTTGCACACATTTTTGAGACTGAGGAATGATTATACTTAAGTTCCTTTACAAAGTATACATCTTCAAAGTCTAATTTCCCAGTCCTAATTTTACCTTTTCTAGTAATTTTACCTCCTTTAGGACTTCCAGCATATGCAACAAATCCTCCATCAATGTCTTGATAATCTGTTAGGTAGGACTTGTTCCCAGTCATATGCCTAGAGCATCCACTATCAAAAATTCACTTGTTTATAAAGCCTTATTGTGGAATCCCCTGCACTCAAAAAATAACGAGATTAGTTTTCTCTTGCGGACCCAGCCATGGTTGGAACTTGGTCGTGCCCTTGTGGATCAATATAGTCAAATCTTTTAAGCATGTATGATCCACTGTCTTTGGAGATATGGTCAATAACATTTTCTATTGGTCTCCAAATCCAACATGCTGAGGACTTAATAGCATTTGCCTTATGTCCCTGGACAACACTAACTACTGCTTTTGTTCCAGCGGTAGTTACATTGTTTACCTTAGCAGTATTAACTTTTTCTTTAAAATCACTGTTTTTAGGTGCTGTATCTTCAGCTCCAACTTGATAATAAAAGTCCTCTTACACTGATGAATGTTGAATTATGAAAAAATTTTGAACTTGGTTTTACACCATTCACAGTTAGTCTAGATGCAGCAGTATTAACATATCTAGCAGTACTATTTGATACTGCTGCTCTTGGGGAGCTTTACTTAGCAATATTAACTAAGCGTAACTTTGTCAGGACTTTGTTAGAAGACTGTGTTGGAACAACAATTTCTTTAGGATGTGGTGAGTCAATTTGTTTTGGTGTGGTTTTACCCTCTGAGCACTTGTTCTACTACGGGTCTAACTTCACTTTGACAGTAGCCCATTCTCAATTATTCAACACAGATTTTCCAAACCTTTTTATTCTTCATAAAAGTTACAGTCCTTGATTAAATGGTTGAGACTTTCACATACAAAACAAGCTTTCTTTTTAAACTCAAACCCAATTTCCTAGTTTTTGAGTCTTATTCCATTCTAAATTTCTTTTATCAACACTAGGGACTCTTGACTTTTCCTAAGGTTTAAGCTTACCTATATGTGTGTTGTTTGGTATACGATTTCCTATTATTTGCATCTGATTTAACAAAATTGATTTTAGAATGGACTAGGTTTTTCTGTTCAAATGAATGTTTCTTTACCACACAATCAACAATCACTATCAGACTCTCATCTTCATTGACAGGAGTACTAGGCCTAATCATCTTACGGTATGTTCCTTAATTATCCTTTAATAGATTAGATGCGTTGATTTTATTCCTAGGCACACTCATGGATAGTTTTAGCTCACATTTGTCTTATAGACAGAATCATCTCTAATCCAGCAAAGGACCAAGTGTTTAGCATGTGAGAAAGAGAAGCATCACAAAGCATCATGCAAAACCAAGAGATCATTTTCCATCAACGAGTGCTTACATCTCCTTCACATAGATTTATTTGGACCTGTCAAACCTCAAACCATCAGCCATAACAAATATACCCTTGTCATTGTAGATGAGTACTCAAGGTACACCTAGGTATTTTGCCTCAAGAAAAAGAGTGATGCAGCTGACTATATCATGTCTTCTATGAAAAAGATAGAAAACCTCAATGAAAACTTTATGTGTTATCAAATCATCAGAGCAGATGGAGGTTCTAAGAATTACAAGATTTTCAGTGAGATGCTTGATGATTTTGACAGACAAGATATAATGGATCTACACAGACTAGTAGAAGAAAGGTATGCAACATCAAGACCAGAAGGATATGACTTGATGTTATGGGGAGACCTGAAGATCTTGTTTCAACCTGATGAAGAAGATGAAGTCGAGAGGCATCAACATGAATACAATTTGATAAGCTGGAGACTATTTGATTCATGTGGAATTCATATTTTGTTGATGGACAATGGAATTGCCATTCATATGATGATAGAGAAGAAGTATCCACTTACTCAAGAAATGCTATCAAATATGTTAAGCAGAAAACTAGAGGTTGATCATGAAAATGAGATGGCATTTGAACTTCTAAGGTTTATAAGGTCACAAGTACATAAGTAGAAGAATGTTTGGAAGAATCCTCTACAGTGCAATCTAGAAGATTAAATATAGAAGAAACTTAAGATTTGAAGGTAAATCACAAGTTTAGGGGAGGATTGTTGGGATTCAGAGCTTCTACATTTAGTATTGTTAGTTAGTTAGTTAGTACTGCCAGTATACTTAGTACTGGTAGATAAATAGTTAGTATTGCCAGTACATTGTTAGTACTGCCAGTATATAGTTTGTATTGTTAGTTATATAGTTAGTACTGCTTAAGTGATATGCATGAGTTATATTAGGAATAGATATGCATGATCACTTAACGCGTTTTGTAAGCCCATTAGGGTTTTTCCTTAATGTATAAAAGGAACCCTACGACATAGTTAGAGAAATCAATTTTCACATCAAGTGATATCAAGTTTTCATAGTTAGTTATTCTGTAACCTAGGCAGAATACTTGCAATCAATATATATTCAAAGTTTTGTTTACATTGTTCTTCTTAGTATTACAAGTTAGATTCCGCATAACTTGTAGTATTCATAATCATTGTTTCTCATATAGTTAGTTTGAATCTATTCAAGTTAACTAAGCCTTAACAAGCTAAGAAGATCTATTCATTGGGACTCACAGAAAGAAGAAACAAAACCCTGATTAAAGCAGCCAGGACTATGTTAAATAGTGCAAAACTCCTAAAACAATTTTAGGGAGAGGCTATCAACACTGCTTGCTACACTCAAAACATATCCATTATAGTGAAAAGGCATGGGAAGACTGCCTATGATGTGTTCAGAGGAAGATCCCCTAATATAAGCTACTTCTATGGATTTGGTTGCCCTATGCACATTTACAATCACAGAGACCACTTAGGAAAGTTTGATGAAAAGGCTGATGATGGATTCTTCCTTGGTTACTCCCTAGTGGCCAAAGCATTCAGGATATTCAACATCAAAAGACAAGAAATGAAAGAAACTGTACATGTCACATTTAGTGAAGATGACAAAGCAATTTCTCAATCTAGCACATAAGGGGATGCAATCAACTTCAATGAAAATAGATCCTTCTCAAATGATGAATTCCTTAAACCCATGAGTAAAGTTACTTAATGTCCTGGCAATATTGAGTACTTTCCCTAAATACCTCATCTTCTCTTTGATTATGAGATCTTGTGTAGATATAGTGTTCTTTTTATTCAGAGTTTCTCAACAAGATCTGATACCACTTGTTGATCCCAATAAACAGATCTTAAACTCCTTAGCTTGATGTAAGGTTTAGTTGTATTGGATAGATCCAAGACAACTATAGTAGAAACTAAGATTGAGAATATTTCAAACTATGCGGAATCTAGTTTGCAATACTAAGAAGAACAATGAAAGAGTTAAATAAGAAATCAGTGCTAAATTTTCAATATTATTTGAATAATTTTTTAATTACAAAATAGCTATGAAATACTAACTATGATGCTAGCAAACTATGAATACTAATATGAAAAACTAATGTGAAAACTGATATCTAGATCTATGCCTTAGGGTTCCTTTTATACACCAAGGAAAACCCTAATGGGCTTACAAAATGCGTCAAGTGATCAATGCATATCTATTCATAATATATCTCATGCATATTACTTTAACAGTACTAACTATTTATACCAACAATACTAACTACATAACTAACAGTACTAATTAAACTAGCAGTACTAACACTTTGTACTGGCAGTACTAACTATTACATTAGCAGTACTAATGACTTAAACTATTTCTTCTAATCTTCTGTAACAGTAGTTTCTTCAATCAGCATTATTAACTTGAGACGCCTTTATTCCCAAAAATCTATCTTACTCAACTTATTGTTATCTTTGCAAAGTAGTATCACACACCACTCGGCTCTTTTGAGACTTGAAGTTTTATAAACTTCGAAGAAGTTAAAGAAAAGCGTATTCAAAATTATGCCTTTTCTACAAAGATAATTAACAAAATGCATTACTTGAGGTTGGGTGACAGATTTTCAAAATTATGCCTTTTCTATCTTCTTTATCTAGAAAAAAATGGGAATTGGTGTTTGTAGTATGTAGGTTGTGTTATTTTCATTGTGTTATAAATTTTAAATCGTACCAGAAAGTGTTGGGAGTAAACCATCACTACTAATATCCTTCTAACGATTCTTCTTGGAAGAACCATTGAGCCTCACTTTTCAATCCTTTTCATAGTATTGTCTTTCTGTAAATGAACCTGCGAGCATTTTCGTCCAATCAATTTAGTCTTACTGGATGACAGACTTAGCTAAATCACTTACTCAGCTTAGCGTTCAACGATGCACTTCATTCAATACTTTCAATAGAATGAAATTTTATTCACAAATAATAATTGTGGCTCCTCGTTATTGATTCTCCTAAGTCCATGAGAACTTTAGAATAAGCCTCTCTTAAACCGTGATGTAGTTTCACGTTTCCTTATTTGAGATCCCAGATTTCAAATCTTTTAAGTCACTTAGTTTCTTAATTTGTCTACAATAACCTCAAGATCAACACGTCTTATCGTGTCAAACTATCTTACTTCAATGAGCAATGTATGTTTGTTTAATGATTATGACATCCTCCCACTAAATCTTGCAATACTAGGAATTCTCTTGTAGATAATCCTCGATCTACAATTTATGTCTTTGCTTTGTACTCTTTATGTAATGACCTAAAATTAATTTCTCATGCTCTCGCTTCCATTGCTTGACTCTGGGTTAAACTCCTCTCATTAGGTCCGATTAAGAACTTTTGGCTTGAGCACATTAGTTTGATCTTGTTTAACAAGTGTTAACTCGGTTAACTGTTCCTCTCGTAAAGCACCTCTCTAATTTACCTGAACATTACAAAGTATAATTGAGGTTTTACTCATGATATATAAACTGATAGCCAACTTGAGTTTGACTTAAAGATTTAAAATACTACCCTAGTATATGAGCTTTACTCAACCTCTAGATTTCTGAAAATACTATCACTCAAGTATTTCTCTTTTATAAGAAATCTTATTCATTAAATATCCTAGATATTTGATCATATTGCATATGGTCTATCAAGAATCGAGAACTAGGCATTGTTTTTCAAGTATTAGAACTATGATATTAATTAGATTTTGGTAGAAATGTTCTCCAAGTCATTCCATGAGTTTATCTTCTTTAACCAGTTTATCCCAGATAGATCTTTAGAATCAGATATTCTTGTTACTTTGAAGTTCTATCCTAGATGGATTGCATCAAAATTTATGATTATCTTCGATCCTATATCCCGGATAGATTGCGTAAGAGTTTATCATATTAAGCTTAAAAGCTTTTATGAACGTTTCTTTTACTTCACCAGTTCTATTAAAGAACCCATAAAATATGATCACCTCTTGATCAGACCAGATAGAGTCTTTGTTATTTACAAACATAAATATATTTGGGATAATTCTAAGTTCTCCAAAACATATAAGTTTACAGGTTTTATAACGCTAAATGCCAGATATATTGAATGTTTTTTTAAACCTAAAAACACTAAAAAAATGTTTTAAAACAAGCCCTAAAATGGGCAACAACCAATTTTAAAATTACATAAAATTAAAATAGTTTTAATTCCTATATCCCAAAATCGATGCACGATCCCAGCCGTCATCTTCTGTAAATACTTCATGCCTCCGATGAAGACCCAATCTCATCATTCTTTGAGCTTGTTGATGTACCACAATCATCACAGCTACAAGGCGTGCTTTCCTCCTAAAGCTCTACAATAAAATTGTAAGCATCAATTAACTTCCATAAAATTTAAAACGAAGGAAAAAAAATCTTATGCCAAGGCATTTGGCAATAACAACACTTATGAAATGTCGTTCTCTTCTTGGTTACTGGTTCAAATAAGAACCCCTCAGTCCTTCCAGTAACCCGTTCGTCATTCACCTTCTCATCAGCCTTGCACTTCTTTATTTTGTCAGGCTCAGCTTTACATACCAGCTCGTAAAGCTCCATCAGAGTTGGATCTTCGCAAGTCTCGATAAATTTGAACAGGTAAGGACCATATTCTTCTAGTAGAGACTACACGATACAGAATAACCTAAATGCCTCACTCATAGGATTACCAATCATTAAGAGACGATTAATAAATCCTTCCATGATAGAGAAGTGAAACCTTGTAGATGTGTCAGGTCGCATGTGATTATAGGTAACTCATACACCAAGGAAAACATTAAAGCATTCCTTTATTCCAGATGAATATCATGAGAAACTTTAAGGTTTCCAGCCGTCATGGACGCGAGGTGACCCAATCACCCTTTCACCACAATTAATCGGGCGATTAGGCATTCTCAATGATTCATCAACCAGAATTTATTGATGAAACTATACCGTTCCTATCTTGATTGATTTTCCCTGACATATGATCAGAAGAAGATCCATTATGTGTAGTATGCCATCAACATATAATTAAAGACCAATCCAGTGATTCAATCATTTTTATCGTAATAACTACTAAACCGTATAATTTTACATATTTTACTAGGATCCGTATTATACCATTACAACGCATTACGATATGGCGTATCTACCTTGTAACAGTTTTTAGGTAGGTTTTTTACCACCACCAATTGCTAACTAGGCCGAGACTCCGACACCAGTCGAGCATATTTGGTCTCTCATGAAACCTTGGGCCTGCTATGACGGAATGCCAAAAAACTCTACAATAAAAATCAGTGGCCTTGCAATTGATCTATTCTATGGCATAGGACCAATGAATCTAATAACCACCTCATCCTACGTCAGCCATGTACCCACAGATATGACGCTATAACGTATCTGCCTGCAAGGCCGGTCCCCCCCCCCCCACCCCCTGGAAAGCCCTATAAAAAGATAAGAAAAGTCTATCAATTAAGGATGGAGGCATTAGCCTAAGAATCCACATAGTCAAGACATTGAAACCCATCATTCCTTGGTATTTTCTTTTATATAAGTATTAAAACGATTTTACACATTAAAGTCATTTTACGTATCAACTATGCAAGTATTCATACCACGGTTTGTTAAGTTTAATAAAAACAAGTCCTTTTGTAATCAAATGTGTCTAAACTCAGGTTTACCCTTCCCAATCTTTTTTAGATAGGTTGACTAATTCATAGACCTACTCATTTTATTACGTGAACTCACTATCGAAGACTCAGTGCTTAAGTACACCCTTTTCTCATGACTTTAACAAAGACGCCTTAGTTTTATTATGTTTGTAAATAATACCGGTTGACATATTATTTACATATATGTATGCATATCATACAATAATAAATGACACAGTCGAACAACTATCTAATGTTAAACCCGAGAGCCACTTTGAGAAATAACTTGGGTATATCCTAAGTGCGATATTAAATATGCCCAAGACAAGAAGTCTTCTTTAAGTTCTGTGTCTTCTCATCATCGTCCGTGATCAATTCCTTCCTTCGGTGGATCACCATTCCTCCGTGCTCCTACTGGATCAACTCTCCATTCGTACTCCATATGTTCACCTTTTCGTCTGGGCTACCTTGCGTCATGTCTGTCTTGGTTTTACATTTAATTTAAAGCTACTCTACTTAAAAAATAAAATATAAGAGGGAATAGACAATGGCACGCATGCCTCCCTTAAACTCAAAGTAGTAAAAATAAACATGACAAAAACTACATCATAACCACGCATTTTATATTTTTGGTCTATGCCTCAGGCTCATGTCATGCATGATTAACAACTAAAAGCAGGAAAGTACTTAATTAGAATTAAAGATGAAAATACTTAAGTTATGGTTTGACATGACATACTATATATGCACATGCACCGTATACATAGCTCATCTTAAAGTACATGCAAACCACGAGTTTCACCAGCACAAGTGCATACTAGTGCAACTCATCATTATAATAATGACGATTCTTACCTTATTGCTACATATTTCTAATTTAAGAAAAAATTGACCTGTAAAATTTACAAACCCTAATTATGGTTTTTCTCATTACTCAAATTTTAAAAGCATGTGACTTAGGTAACAAGAAACCCCAAGTCACCAAGTTTAGATTTTTTAAGAAAATATTTATTATGGCCTTTTTAATAAACAATTTATTTTCCTAAATTACCATGTTATGCTTTTAAATAATTTAAAACCATATTTTTCATATTTAGGAATCCCAGACTCCAACTAAGGTAAAACTAAAAAAACGCCAGTTTATGAAAACTTACAGGTTAATTACCAGGATTTGTGTTTTGTAGAATTTTATAAATCCATCTCTCTAGGACTAATAAAATCAACCAACATAGGGTTTAGGTTATCTTGGATTAGTTTTTCTTGCCTCTCAAGTAATCTTGTTTCTTTATAAGTACCTTTAGAAACCTAGGGTTTCCATTATTAATTTTAGCATATTTTTAGGAAAGTTTGCACTTTTCTAAAAATACATAAAAACCCTAAATCATAAACGAAGACCAAGTTTAATTCATATAAAGAAAAGCAAATCTAAGAAACCTTAGTTCTTGTAATTATGACAACACCGATTAAGTTTTCCATATTTAGTTCCAGATAACCCTGTATCCTCATTAAAGTCGACTCCCATAGGGTTTAGGAAACAAAAATGTATCGATTTAATGTAATCAAAATACCCAAACCCTAATTTAATCACAAGAGTGATTAAACCCTATTTGTTATAAAAACAAAAACCTTAAAACTCTAAAAGTAACGAATCGCCAGACCCTAACATAACCAAAATCATGATTTAATTTTTATTACAATATTAGCAATTACTAAGAACCCTGACCAGGTTATATATGATTAAGGTTGCTATGATACCACTTTAGGGATCTGGTGGTCACCCGCATCTATATCTATATCTATACTTTATCTAATAAAATAAGGTTTTGAACAACCCTCTTTTGCACAAAAATTAATTATTCCATTAAATTTTCGTATTTTGCATTTCTTAATTAGTGAACATATGTACAACACCCAATGCACCAAATTTTAAATAGCTCTGAAAATACACATCCTAAAAGGTTTTGAATTTCACATGGTTTAAAAATTCCAAGTCAAACAACAATTACAATTCCTAATTAATACAATAATGTGGACTACCATAATTAAACACGATTGTACATACAACTAAGAGCATCTACTATGGTGGTTTATAAAAAGGTTTATAAAATGATGAAGAGGTTTATCATTTTGTTAACCATAGTGGAGATGAGGTTTATGCTTATGTGGAATGAAAAGGTCTAACATCTTGGACATCTTTTAAATTTAATGCATTTGAATTAATGAGATTTTTATAAAACTTTATACAAGTTTATGCATAGTGGAGAAAGATCTATAACATAAAAAAGTTTATGAATTAATGTTGTAGGGTGATTTGGCACTATTATAAACATTTACAAAGGTTTATCATAGTAAATGCCCTAATGCACCATTCTTCCTCTACATTAATCTTTTTCCATATTTAGTTACAATTCCCCCATTAATGTTAATCTTTCTAAACCACAACAAGTCAAGCAGTTTCAATTCTAATTTTTTCAAAAACATCACCGATTTCAATTGAGCAATTAATGTTGACACATTCAAACAATCATATCCAAAAATAAGTTACGATTTTTGAATTGAAATCATATATTTAACTTCGTCTTTATCATTAACCCTAACATCTTGATGTGATTTACATACTCTGCATAATTTGTATTATGTGTTTTTTCATAATGAATTGTTTAAAAAAAATTGGGCTTTTTTATACATGCTTATATAGGGTTTAAAAAAAGTAGGGCTTTTTTTATAAATGCTTATAGGGCTTAATTAGATTGGTGTTTTGTGTAGAGGTAAAGCTTGCTCCTTTCATGGATAACATTGATACTGCGTCACCACTAATCGTGTTAATCCTATGTGTTCTGGTATGAAAAAAACTATCATTTATTGTTTATGATTATTAGTTTAGTATTTAATATTTCGATATATGAAGATCTTTGTGATTGCTGATTTAAAGTAGTTATCTTTTTAAAAAATGTAGATGTTGAAAGGGTGTTGGCACAATGTCCTGCTTTATTTAAGACGGATGATGACATTAAACCAAGAAAAGAGTCTTGAAATACCACAAGATATAAGTGATTTCTAAGTAGTATGTACGATGTTGTTATTTTTCAATTTACATGTGAATTCATTTTTGTTATGTAAGTACTTAGTCGGTTGTGATTAGCAGATGTTGCGCGCCGGCTAAATGTTATGTTTAGTATTGTTTTATGTGATGACTGAGTCAAATACAAGTTATTGACCTTATGTTTTGCGTAACATTTTTTGACTATTTCTCTGCATTGATTTCATTTTAAGATTTTTCAGGTCATTTTGTGCATAACTTTCTATTTTTAGAAACCATAGTCTAGAAATGTGCCTTATACGTACAATCTTAGGAAAAATGTTGTTAGGTAAACGACATGCACAAAGATCATTAGAACAACGTCAATAATCATTAATAAATATAAGTCATTCAATTTTATTAACTTAGGTCACTTCAGTCTTTATAATTTGCAAGTCTCCAAGTAAACCCGATATCGTGCGTAAACCTCATGTATTATACTTATACTACAATATTAACTAAATGAATACACAACATAATTATATCTCATTAGATTACATCTTTTAAGTCACATTTCACACATATTTAAAATCTACTTACACGTATACCATAATATTTTCTTATTTAACTTATACACTTAACAAAAAGCTATACACTTAATATATACCATATTGATATGTGAGAAATCACATATCCTTTTTATACCAAAAATGGCCTTAAAATGAACAAATTGCGCAAATTATGCTTGTATATTGCTTGTTTTGTCATTTGTGATGTGTAGGTACAGATATTGCAAAAATCACAAGAAAACGGTCAAAACTGGACAAACACGAACACGGGAACGGATAGAGTGTACAAGAGCCGGAAGTTTCTAGCAAAAGGTCAACAAGGTCAACTTTGGTCAACCCTTGGTCAATCCACAAAAAGACAAAACCCTCAAAATACCCAAATGAGCCTTAATGTTAAACCAAATTCACAATAAATCCTTAAAACCCTAACACCGTTAGTCTTTTTATTATAAATACTAACGGTCGTTATCTCTTAAAAACTAAACCCTTTTAACCAAGCCCATGATAAACACCGGCCCAAAACCTTTAAATTGGCCCAAGTCAACTTCTGTTTTTCCCAAGTCAAACAAAAAAAACGTTATAAAAAGAAAAAGGGCGCGAATGGGTGTTACTATTCACCCATCATCCCAATTCAACCCTGTGTAAAAATTCATGGGTAAAAACCCACGCTTTCTCAATTAAGCTATGTGGCCAGAAGATACGAAGTACTAAGTGCTAAGTCATCAACAAATACGTCACCAAGATCTCTCATTGGTCAAGATGTACAAAGGGGATGACACGCGGGCTCAAAACAAAGACACCTTTTATGAGAATTTTACACTAAAAACAATGCAAAAGAAGCACAAGAGCTCCTAACTTATGGGATTGCTAGCTTGGCAATCCGTGTGCAACATTCCAATCTAACGGTCTAAAAGGGGCATCCAATGATTAAAGAAATTGAAGGGCCAAGATCAAAAGCTAAGAGGAGCGTGTAACAGACCTAGAAGCTTCATTCCTCCAGCTATATAAAGGATGCTTCTCCTCAACATGAAAGAAGAGATATTACCTTTTTAGTAGTTTTTAAATAAATTAGACTTATGGTCAATTTAACATATTTGAAGTTCATTTCATGAAAACGTTTCATTTTCAATATTGTAACTCAGTTTTCTATTAATGAAAGTTTAAGTGTTCTTATTATTAAATTTGAATTTTCATAAGTTTTACTTTCATACAAAATGGCTAAATAAGCTCTACTGTTTCATAAGCTCTTATTGTTCTTAAGCTACATAAAAGCTCTCTTAAAATACTTGAAAACTCCATGGAATTGGATGGCTGCTGAGTTTTCAAGTAGGTAATAGTGCTTGAAGGTCAAGCTTTAGGATTAGATTAGGCAATTGGAATTAAGCTTAAGCTGTTTGTATAAGCTCTATTAAGAGCACTCACCTCTGTTTAGCTGAGGTATAAGGTACCATCTTCTTTTCCTGTGTTATTTCTTATCTATCTTTTCATAATCATAGTTATAAACTGCATACTTAGCCTAATAAGTTTGTAGTAGCTTATTTTTGTTAAATCTAGCTTATCTCTGCTTATTTTAAGTTGTTATATGTTAGTTATATCATTTGTTAGCATAATTCATAGTTGCTTATCATTTTTCTAGAAATCTGTCATAAAATCCAAAAATATTAGCATAGTATAGTAGCTTATAATTCTGGCTTATTTGATTGCTTAAATCTGTTCATTAGGTTGGTTATAAGCTATTTATAATCTGGTCTTAAGGGTTTATTCATAGAGAATCAAGTTATTAAGTTAAAATTGGTAAAAACAGTTTTAAAGGGGTGTTTGGGTCAAGGGTTAAAGTGGGTTAAAATGGGTCAAAACCTGCTTTGTGCTTTTGAGTCAACTTTGATTAGGTAATATTAGTTATAAAATTTAGTTTGTTAAAGTGTTTAAGTGTTAAATCTCATTTTCAAGGTTTTAAAAGTGCATTGTTTGAATCTGTGAAGTTTAAGCTTTTCTTAGTTGCTTATTTGATTGTGTTTTAGCTTAATGTTGCTTTTGTGAAGTTGTTGTGTTTATTCGTGTGTTAAAAGAGGGTATAAACTTAGCTCTAAAGCCTGCATTGTTTGGTTTGAGCTTTTGCCAAAACTGTCATAGATTGCTAAATTTTCAAAAAGTTTGAGAAAATGCTTTTTCATTTGCTTATCCTGAATTTCAAACTCCTTTTTGAATGTTGATTATTGTTCTTTAAGGTCTAAACTTAATCTGTTTGTAGCTTAAAAGTCCATAAGGATCTGTTTGTTTGCTTATTTTTAAGCTCAAAAGTGTGGTTTTGTTAAAATTGCGAAAGTTATAAAAATATTGTCCAAGTGTTGAGTCAGTGTGAGATAGCTTTTTCATGAAGCTTTTTAAGTGCTTAACTGAATTTCAAAATGCTTTTTCTTTGTAGCTTATTATAGCTTTTTGGCCACTCTTTCTAGTGGTATAAGCCACTAAGCAATAATAGTTTAAAAGCCTGCATTGTTATTTTGAGTTTTTACCAAAACTGTCAAGTATTTGCTAAGTATTGAGAAAATTTGAGAAATGGCTTTTTCATTTGCTTATTGTAGCTTTTTGGCCATTCTTCTTAGTGGTATAAGCCACTAAGCTATAAGGATCCTTTTGCTAGCTTATTTTTAAGATAGAAAAGCCTCTCTTGGCCTTTTGGCTTAACAATTTTGGCAAAAAGCTATTTGCTTATTTAGGCTTATTAGCTTATTGTAGTTGCTTATTTTTGTTTATAAGTGCTTTTTAGATTTGCCCTTTTATCTGTCTTAGCTTATTCCTCTTTTTGGTTTGCTTATTTGAGCTTAAAAAGCCCAACAGTTAGTCATTTTTATGGTTTAGTAGTGTTTAGCTTATTCTGTCACTTTTAACAGTTTATTTCGTGCTTATTTTTGGTTTATAAAAAAAGTTATTTTGTAAAAGTTGCTTATTTTTAATCCCTCTAAAAAGTTGTAAAAAATGGAATTTGCAAAAACATTTGGGAGTAGGGGAAGCCCCGGGTGAGCAAGGCTCGAACCTGGGACCTCAACCCCACAACCAAACGTTTTATACACACACACTCTACCACTTGCCCTGGGGTCTTTTTCGTTTTCTCTTTGCACAATTAATCTTTTATATACATTTTAGGCCTTTTAGCTTATAAGCCATTTTTAGCTTATTTCATAGCTTATTCGATAAGCTGTTTTTCCCATCTTATTTTTATTAGACTCCTCACTATTCAAGCTACTTTTCATGATTTTTCCAGTTTTTTTATAAATTATTTAGTATTTTTAAACATTTAATTTCTTTAAAATCGTTTTTAATTCATTAAAAATTATAAAAAAGTCAAAAAAAATATAATTCTTTTTTAGAAAATTTTCTTTTAACATTTAGAACCTAGGAAAATTATAATTGCTTTCGTAGGGTTAAAATTGCAAAATTTTGTTTTTTAAAGAACGGGATTGAATCACGTTCATGTTTTTAGTAATTTTAAGCTTAAATCTTTTCAGTTTTTGGTCTAGTTTTCTTTGTTCTAGCTTTTTAGTCAATTAAGACTTTTAAAAACCAAAAAGATCATTTTAGGTCTTAATTTTGATAATTTAGGATTTTTAGGTCCCATTTAGGATTCCCGTTTTGCGTTTTTAGTTTAAATTTGTCTTACCTTAAGTGTTTTTAAGTTTTTGCCTTAATTTTCCTGTAGTTTTAGATAACCAAACATAATCTTGTC
>BQNB010008758.1:27146-44381 GCA_026074375.1 Tanacetum coccineum
CGGTATCGTAAAAAACCCGAAAACCGGTCTAACCGGTTCGGTTAAAAAAAACCGGTTACGGTTTTTTATACCGGTTTTTTTAAAAACCGGTTAGGATTTGCACCACTAGCTGGCACAAAACTTCTTCTTTAATGAGCACATTTTTTGCTCTTGGGATACTTGGGGGATCTCAACACTAAAAGCGAGTGTTGCAGATACATGATTACATAGGGATTTATTTCACCTCTTATCATACGACATTGTCTATAAATTAACCTCACTGCGGTCTAATAAATGATGATCAAGCATAAGTTCTAGAGCTACTAAATTACCGGCCTACTCATATAATTTTATACCAGTATCAATGTTCCAGAAAAGGCGACAAAGACTATACGTACACATCTGTAACAACGAAATAGACACATATGACGACATTCAAACCCTAAATCGAACAAGCTAAAGGCAAAAATTATCTTGGGTATCAAAGATGGATACCCGAATGTATTCAAAGGCTTATAATTCTTACAATTTAGGTGGGTTGTTTTTGTGCTAGTTAAAATGTCAATCCGGATGAATTTGCCTTACTAAGCGTATGCATTTTTAAGTTTTTGGAAAAGCAAATTTTTTTTAAATATTCCAGAAAATATCAGTAGAAAGTTTGAAAATTTATGCAGGGCAAACATGGAGGGACATGATTAATTTTTCCTATTTGCTACCCCTCCACACTTAAGTTGAACATTGCCCTCAATGTGAGAACTGATAAATATAGAAAATAGGGAAAAATAAGGGAAAACGGTACTTCCCGAGGCATAGAGAGATATAGCTACGTTGGAGCTGTCCTTGAGTGATTCTATTGCGTACTTTTTTTTGTGAGGAGCGAGAGCTCCTCCACACTTAAATAGAGCATTATGCGTAAAATTGAAACTTTCCGGGGCTCATAAGTGTTTGGCTGAATTATGAAGGATATGGCGAAGGATATGGCGCGAAACGAAACGCCAAGTATGTGTATTCTACCACATGTAATATAATACTCTAATTATATAAGTTTCTAGGTGTAAATTGCCAACCACCAATCCAAGCTCCATCTGTAATATTTAATATGCATAATAAACACAACTACAAGAAAAGTGCACTTTCGTAGGCACCACGGTTGCATTTAGCGCATGCAACAAGCCTTTAAACCCCTCGGTGTCCCGATTGAACGAGTTATAGTCTTGTGAGGGTTTTCAGCAAACATACCTACAAAGTTCGATAAATTCTTTTTGGATGCAGAAATCGAGATACGTGACACACCGGCCGAATGCGTGACATACTTAAAAACTACAAAGTTTTTTGTTATATATATATTTTAGTTTTTTATAGGTTATTATTATTAATTATTATTTACTATTACTACTATTATTATTACTACTTTACTTAACTCGATTTAAGATTCCTTAATGATACGGTTTAAGTGGGAATGATCCACTCTTAAAGCTTGAGGATATGGTATTTTTGGTATGTACTCACGGAATGGATATTCATATGTTTTGACCACATAATATCCCCTTTTCGATATCTTAATAGGTCGGTCTTTTCCTATTTTATTGTTAACGATAATAGGAGGTGGTGAATCTTTTTGAGTTTTCGGAGAATAATCGGACTTTTCACTCCCGGTGAATACGGCATTCACTTGTTCGGTGTGAGCTGGAGGAGGAGGTTGTGGTTCAGTCCAACTGGTTTGTTCTGAAGATACGTTTTGAGATTCCGACCACTCATCAATTTTTCTTTCCATATTTTTAATTTTAGTTTGGAAATTATTTTCGTTTTTCTTTATTTTTAAAATCATATCATTAACATTGTTCTTGAAAAACATATTTGTAACTCTTTGATCATCCAAGAATTTAGTCATTAATTTTTTGAAATCAGTTTTAGATTGAGGTTCTTGGTTGATAGGTTTAGACTTTTTCTTAGGTAAAACACCAGTGGTTTTACCATCGTCTCTGTCATAAAGTTTATCATGAACAGTTCTCATGCTACGGACACATCTTTTTAAATCTTCGAGATCATTTTTCACATCATTGTTTAATTCTGTGAGCGATTTCTCGGAATCATTATGATCATGAAGGGATTGGTGAGAAAATGAATCATAAGAATTTCGGTTATGATAACCTTCAGATTGGATGTAATTGGCTTCATGACGTTCACACACCGGAGTGTCATTGTTGATGTTGTTTTTAGAAGCGTTTCCATTTCTAAGCTCATTATATTTCTTACGCATATCTTCCAAATATTCTTTTAAGCTTGTAAACTGAGAATCCATTTTTATAGTTAGAGCCTCCACTTTTTCCATTAAGCGAGAATTATCATTGTTACTTCCACTTTCATCGGAGAAGGAAACATATTTTTGATGATGATCGTTTTGAGATTTAGTGGACCAATCAAGTTCAAAAAGGACTTTGTCATCAAGAAATTGAAAAAGCTTGATTTTGACTTTTGTAGAGGAAGATTCCTCTAGCAGTTCTATCCAGGATTGCTTGAATGGATTCGTCTAGACCGTGATAGAATACTTGAATAATAGCTCCTTTGGTCAGACCGTTCCCATGGCATTTTCGAAGCATGTTCTTGAGTCGTAACCAGGCTTCGGTTAAACTTTCACATATGTTTTGAGAGAAATTTCTAATTTCAAGTAAAAGACGGTTAAACAACAAAGGTGGAAAGAATTTGTTTATAAAAGCTTTTCTCATTTGTTCCCACGATGTTATAGACTCTTCATTAAGTTCGTTAAACCGGGTTTTAGCTTTATCGGATAGGGAATAAGGAAATATCAAGAGCTTGACAGCTTCACTTTGAGTTTCTCCATATTTAAACATGTCACAGATTGCAAGGAATTCACGAATGTGGTCATGCTTATCGGCCTGCAGATAACCATCGAATTTATTTTCTTGAATCATTTTCAAGTGAGTACTATTGATAACAAAGCTGTCATCAACATCGATTTGAACAATGGCAGAATTAGGAGTCGGTGCTACAGTCTTAGCACTTTCCCACATAGGCTGATCATCAGGATCGAGAATTATTTGTTTGGGTTCAACATCCTCTTCAGGTATATTTATAATGACAAAGTCATTAACGGAAGAATGTTGGGTTGAAGATTCAATCTGAATGAATTCTTTTTGGATAATTTTAAATTTATAAGACTTTTTTATTAAATTTTTATTTAATTTATATATTAGACTTACTAGTTGTTTTCTGAAAGATATGAGATTTATACATACGTTAAGCATTTTGCAAAAAGACATTTTTATATATATAGTTAAGGCTAATAGGATAATATTCAAAATAAAATAAATTATTTTCATATATTTTTTTATAATTTTTTTAAATTTATATATTATATATATTTTAATTTAATTATATAGCAAATAAGGATAAATAAATAAAAGAAATTTTTTTTGGATAGGTAGAGTGCGGCGTACTTAGGAAAAGTGCGCCGGCTTTTTTGGAAATTTTGTGTTTTTTTTAATATTATGATAAACTAGATAATTACAAATACACAAGGCATATAATCAGATAAAATATAATTCCAAATGATTATAGAACCTAAGACTAGCAGATTGGGGGGGGTTTGGTTTTGGTTTTTGAAACAAAATTCTGTTTGTGAAAAATCTGCAGAAAGTGCGGCGTACTTGGTTAAAGTGCGGCGTACTTTCTGGGTTTACAGGAAAATCGGCGCACAAATAAGATGTGCGGCGTACTTCCTGGAGAAAAATGATTTTTGGTTTCTGTTTGCCAGAAAATGGTACGACGGGTTTGAAAATTTTTGAAACAAAATATCACCAGAAATAAGCAACAAACTATAACAGCTTAAACAATTTCCCGTCAATGGCTCCAAAAACTTTGATGTGTGTTTTCCAAGCTTTAAATTTATAATACTAGAAATACCGATTTTACTAAAAACACAACATTCGGGAAGTATACCCGTTCGTGTATAGTATAGCTTTAGATAAGTCTAGGTCGTTCCACGGGAATTGAAGTTTTCACAGTTTGTAATTAAGGTGCTAAGGTTAATAAGATTGTCATGGATCAAATTAACCAAATCTTGCATATATCAGATATTATAACGAAAGCAATTAAAAGATGATTCAATCAAATGATTAATGTATGTTTGTTTAGGCAATGATTACTTGGATAATGAAGTGTTTGGAAAAGTGTTTATAAGTTTAGAAAATTGAGTTATCACAAGTTATAAATCATTTCGGCCATTAAATATAACAAGTGATTATATCGATTAATAACAACAAATCATTTCGGCCTTTATAAGTTATTATAACCAATATATTAAGTGGAATGATTAAACACATATATAAAAGAACCCTTTCGGCCTATATTCTTGTATAAAATATGTTTTACCAATTCAATAAACACATATCCAAACGCTCCATATCAAAGATCACATTATGCCCAAACAAACATAAGATTACTACTCCATAATCAAAGTAAAAAAACACATAGCATTCATCATGGATTCAACAAGGATTATATTCAAAAGAGTAACAAGATTCATACCAATTCCAAGAGCAAAGTATGGTGATTTCACAAAAATTTCCCAAGAACACTTTATTATATTCGAAGCAAAATCCGGAAACTATGAACAATTCTGTCACAATTGCTTATAGATTCGAAATAACACTAAAACTATGCCTCTTTGATGGATCAAAACCTAAGAACAATGATGAACATCAACCAAGACTATCCAACTTCTTCAAGAACTCATCCTTACTTTAATTTCAATGGTGGTGGTGATGGTGGTTTGAAGGGTGGTTTGGATCAAAGGTTTTTCAAGCCTTTATCCTCTAAAACACCTTTCCTAAGTGTTCCACACTAAGTGGGATGATTTGTGTTGGATGTGTGTGTAGAATAGGAGGAATGAGAGGCTATTTATAGGATTTTTCAGGGCAAAAGTGCGGCGCACTTCTGAAATTGTGCGGCGGTTTTAGGGAGTTAATGCACTCAGCATTTATTGGGACTTTAGCCGTTTCTTTGGGAAGTTTGAACGAAAGTGCGGCGCACTTACAATATTGTGCGGCGGTTTTAGGGACTCGATCAGAAGTGCGGCGCACAAGGGAAAAGTGCGCCGTACTTTGGCATTTTCTTCTTGAGATTTGTATGTGATGATATATGATGAGATGATTTCGTCCAAGGAATCATAGGGAGGTATTTATAGGCTAGAGATAACTTGGAGACCAAGTTGGAGATGTATATGGATGGATTTTGGACCAGATTCGTGAATTAAATGAATCTTCATAAAGTATGTTATGCTCATTTGCAAAACCGGCTATTTTGGTAATATCTCAGCAGTTGGCCTTTTTCATGGTTGTAGATAATTGAATTCTCTTTTCGTGGCCGCTTGAATCAACTCAATCCGAGTTCGTATGCTCTAGTTATGGCCAAAACAGTGGACAGGTGTTGGGAGATCTTTATCTTGAGTTTATTTATTCGTTTAAGCTTCTTATCTTCGTGTATTCTTTTGTTTTCTTCCACGACACATACCTAGAACATATAATAGCAAATATACTTGATTAAGTACCGAATGTTCACGAGAAATGATCAAATATATATAAATAACGCCGCCGAAAACATGTATAATTAAGGCGTTATCAACAATTGTCTTTCAATGTTTGTAATAGACGATGGTTGCGATTCTATGGGACCTAAACACATTTTAACTCTGAATAATTATGGAACACATGTTTGGTAAAACGTCTTATTTGGTTATTTTCTATTATCATGGTAAAGGATGCTATTTAGTAACACCAAATTGCTAATTTCCGCTACGCAATCCGATGCCCCTCGGGGCGGGTGTTACAGAGTGGTACCAAAGCTTCAGTTGTAGAGAACTAGGTTGTTTTCAAAACTCGAATTGTAATAGTTTTAGATATCAAAGTGATATCCAGAGTCTAAAGTTGTAGAGAACTAGGTCGAGTCTTTTGAAAAACCTAAACTATAACGCTTCTACACGCACGTCGAGACTCCTCATTGCCATTGGTTACATGTAAGGTACATTTATAAATTGTTATGTGTAAGTATGTTTACGTATGTGTTATATGTATAATTGGTTAAGCGTGGATATTTATGCGTGGGTCGGATGCATATGCATAAAGTGTTATATTGTGGGTACTAGTGCCAGGTTGTATGCATAGAATGTCATGCGATTATATGATAAATAATACTATATATGTTTGAAATATAATTGAGGTATATGCGGATCGAGAAGGTCGTGAATTATGAATTTTATTTGTTGCGCTTTTAGGCAAACTATTATTTTGGTAATAGTGTTCTGATAATAATAAAGAAGTGATATGCTATTAAGTAAGTATTATATATTTTCTAGATTATCATTGTGAACGAAATTCCTCCCGATCATGTGGATGATGTACCTATTGTTGAGCCGAATCAACACGATGATGTTCTTGTTGTTCCTGAGCCTATCATAGAAGATGAAGATGAAGACCCAGAAGAAGACGAATTTGAGGAGAAGAATATCCTCAAGAAGAAGAAGATGATATGGAAGTTAACATTGAGGAAGATAAGAATGAGCCGGAGTTGACATATCCTTATGAAGAGGTGGATCCTCTTAACCCTCCGCCTCCTGCTTCTGAGTTGAACCTGATGATGAGATTGAGGTTGAGAATCCGATTGAGCATGAGGATTTTAGACTATTTTCCCTGTTAGTGTGATGAAGGTAAGGGTGGAAATCTGTCGACTGCCGCTATTCCTCTAGAAGATGGGATAGTTTACTATCTGGCTTCATGAGATGGGATATTGACTCTCTTTTTGGTCGAATGGTTAATTTTTCAAGACGATTATGTGGACGCGAGACGGCGCATGCATTGGTCAAAAAGAAGGGAAAAGCAAAGGATAAGTTCTATGGTAAGTTGATCTTGGATTTGGGTAATGAAGTGCGTTCTAGTGTGGAGCAAGGAGCTGCAATGGAAAAGCTGGTTGAGAAGCTTGGTAATACTAAAGATAAGGTTAAGTGTAAGAAATTGAAGAGGGAACTTGAAGAAGCAAGGTTTACCAACACATTCTTTCGTATGCAGAATGAACAAGTTGAGAGAGATAGAGTTCGAGTTCATGAGTTCTATCAAGAGATGATTCGTAGGGGATTTGTGTTTGAAGAAAGACCGAATGAAGCTATCAATGTTCCAGTCAAGGATGAGGAGCATACTCTGAAAGAATCATGAGGGGATTCATTCGTAGTAGTTTAGATTCAATTGTAGTTTCTTTTGTTGTGTAATCACTAAACTGAGTCCTCAGTTAGTAGATTTAGTGCTATTGGTTGTAACGATTTTGTATCATTTCATGAAACAATGCAACTATGTATTAATTCTCGTGTGATGAAAAATAAATGACTATCTTTTGATTACTACTTGATGTTGTGTGACTGTTGTCGTGATTGATTTGTCATTGTACCATGTTATGAGAATACCATGCTATGAATGCTTACCAGATTGTTTTCTGTGTGACGTGACAGAATCATGCCTCCAAAGTCTGCACCTATGACTCAAGCTGCTATTCGTCGAATGATCAAGGAAAGTGTTGATGCTACTATTATTGTTGAGCGGGCAAGGCAAGCAAATGTCAGGAATGATGCTAGTGGATCTGGGCCAGTTAGAGGTCAAGACACTGCACTTGTTGTTCGTGAGTGAACTTTTGCTGGGTTTATGAAGTGCAATCCTACTGTCTTTTGTGGGGTCGAAGGAGCTGTCGAATTGCGAAGATGGTTTGAGAAAACTGAGAGTGTTTTCGAGATCAGTGAATGTGCAGAAGGTAAGAAGGTAAAGTTTGCTGCTGCTACATTGGAAGGACCAGCTTTGACTTGGTGGAAAACTAAAGTTGCAACTATGGGTTGGAGACTGTGAACCAAATGCCTTAGACTGAGATGAAGCAACTGATGACTGCTGAGTTTTATCCGATAGAAGAGATACAACGTATGGAGCACGAGTTATGGAACTTGAGGGTTAAGGAGTATGACATTGTTACTTATACTCAGAGGTTCAACGAGCTTGCATTGATGTGTCCGAGAATGGTAAAGCCTGAAAGAGTGAAGGTTGATGCTTATATTCGAGGTTTAACGGATAACATCAAGGGTGAAGTGACATCGTCTAAGCCTGTTGATTTGAATGAAGCAGTACGTATGGCTTATAAGTTGATGGAGCAAAAGTCGCAAGCTAGAAATGAAAGAATTTTGGAAGGAAAGAAGTGAAAGTGGGAAAACCTTCAAGGTAGAAATAGTAGTGGTAAGGGCAATCAAAAGGATAACTCTCGTCAGACTTTGCAGAATAACCAAAATCAAGGAAATACGCGAGCCATGGTTACCGCTCCTACTGATGGAAAGCTTCCTTTGTGTGAACGTTGTTTTACTCGCCATGTTAGTCAGTGTACGATCAAGTGTCACAAGTGTGGAAAGATTAGACATAAGGCAAGGTATTGTAGGGAGAAGAGTGTTGCTATGGGTGCTAACGCTCAGCCTATTTGGACTTGTTATGATTGTGGTGAGCAAGGTCATACTAGGAACCGATGTCTGAAGAAGGTGAAGCAAGAAGAAGTTGGAGAAGTTCGTGGTCGAGCTTATGCTATTAAGGACGCTGAGCCGAAAGGTCCGAATGTGGTTACTGGTACGTTTCTGCTAAATAACCGATATGCTTCTGTTTTATTTGATTCGGGTTCCGATAGGAGTTTTGTGAACACTAGATTTAGTTCATTGCTCGATATCAAACCGATTAAAATAGAGGATAGTTATGAAGTAGAGTTAGCTGACGGAAGGGTAGTTAGTACGAACACTGTTTTGAAAGGTTGCACTTTGAGTTTAGTGAACCATATTTTTGAAATCGATCTTATGCCGATTAAGCTTGGTACGTTTGACGTCATCATCGGTATGGATTGGCTTGTCAAGCACGATGCCGTTATCGTCTGTGGTGAGAAAGTTGTTCGTATACCGTATGGGAATAAAACGTTGATAGTTAAAGGTGACAAAGGTGGATCTCGATTGAAGATTATTTTGTGTATCAAGGCCCGTAAGTATGTCGAGCAAGGTTGTCATTTGTTTTTGGCACACGTTACGAAGAAGAAATCGAAGGAGAAACGAATGGAAGACGTGCCTGTAATTCGTGACTTTCCTGAGGTGTTTCCTGAGGAGCTGCCAGGACTACCACCACCGAGGCAAGTAGAGTTTCGAATTGATCTAGTACCGGGGGCCGCACCTGTTGCGCGTGCACCGTATAGATTGGCACCGTCTGAGATGAAAGAGTTGTCGGTACAATTACAAGAGCTGTTGGAGAAAGGATTTATTCGTCCGAGTTCATCACCGTGGGGAGCACCGGTGTTGTTTGTGAAAAAGAAAGATGGATCTTTCAGGATGTGTATAGATTATCGCGAGTTGAACAAGTTGACTATCAAGAATCGTTATCCTCTTCCGAGAATTGATGATTTATTTGATCAGTTGCAAGGTTCTAGCGTGTATTCTAAGATCGATCTGCGATCAGGATATCACCAGTTACGCATTAAAGAGGAAGACATTCCGATTACTGCATTTAGAACTCGGTATGGTCACTTTGAGTTCCAAGTAATGCCGTTTGGATTGACTAATGCGCCTGCTGTGTTTATGGACTTGATGAACCGAGTATGCAAGCCATATCTTGATAAGTTCGTCATAGTGTTCATCGATGATATTTTGGTTTATTCCAAGGACGAAGAAGAACATGGGAAGCATTTAAAGATTGTTCTGGAGTTGCTTAAGAAAGAGAGATTGTACGCCAAGTTTTTAAAGTGTGACTTTTGGCTAGATTCGAGGCAATTTCTGGGTCATGTGATTGATCGTAATGGTGTTCATGTTGATCCTGCCAAGGTTGAAGCTATTAAGAGTTGGGCTGTACCGATGACGCCAACGGAGGTGAGGCAATTTCTTGTATTGGCTGGGTATTATAGGAGGTTTATTGAAGGTTTTTCTTTGATTTCTAAGCCACTAACTAAGTTGACTCAGAAAAATAAGAAATACGAGTGGGGAAAAGAAGAAGAAACTTTTCAGACGTTAAGGCAGAAGTTGTGTAGTGCACCAATCTTAGCGTTGCTTGAGGGAACGGAAGATTTTATGGTGTATTGTGACGCATCTCTTAAGGGTTATGGAGTCGTGCTGATGCAGAGAGAGAAGGTGATAGCGTATGCTTCTAGACAATTGAAAGTCCATGAAGAGAATTACACTAATCACGATTTGGAGTTAGGAGCTGTTGTTTTCGCTCTTAGATTATGGAGACATTATTTGTATGGAACGAAGTGTGTGGTTTTCACCGATCACAAGAGCCTACAATATATTATGAATCAGAAAGAGTTAAACTTGAGACAATGAAGGTGGATTAAGTTGTTGAGTGATTATGATTGTGAAATTCGGTATCATCCTGGAAAAGCGAATGTTGTGGCTGACGCCTTAAGTTGAAAAGAAAGAATTAAGCCACTACTTGTTCGAGATTTGATGATGACTGTTCACAATGATCTACCAAAGCAAATTCATGAAGCTCAGAAGGAAGCAATGAAGAAGAAGTATGTAAGGAAGGAAAATTTAGGGAGATTGATTAAGTCGATATTCGAATTTTGCCCTGATGGAACGTGTTGTTTAAGAATCGTGTTTGGTTTCTACGATTCGGTGGATTGAGGGATTTGGTTATGCATGAGTCGCATAAGTCTAATTATTCTGTCCATCCAGGATCGGACAAGATGTATCAAGATTTGAAGTTGTTATACTAGTGGCCGAATATGAAAGCAGATATTGCCACGTATGTTAGTAAGTGTCTAACTTGTGCGAAGGTTAAGGCCGAGCATCAAAAACCGTCTAGACTGCTGCAACAACCTGAGATTCCTGTTTGGAAGTGGGAAAGGATCACTATGGATTTTGTGAGTGGATTGCCGAGAACGCCGAGTGGGTATGATACAATTTAGGTTATTGTCGACCGACTGACCAAATTAACTCATTTCCTACCAATGAAGAAAACCGACAAAATGGAGAAACTCACACGGATGTATTTGAAGGAGATAGTGTGTAGGCATGGTGTACCTGTTTCGATCATTTCGGATCGAGATAGCCATTTTACGTCTAATTTCTATAGATCGCTTCAGGAAGCGTTGGGGACGAATTTGGATATGAGTACCGCTTACCACCCTCAAAAAGATGGTCAAAGTGAGAGGACTATATAAACGCTATAAGATATGTTGCGTGTCTGTGTGATTGACTTTGGAAGTAGTTGGGATCACCATTTACCATTGGTCAAGTTCTCATATAACAATAGTTATCACGCAAGTATTAAGGCTGCACCATATGAAGCTTTGTACGGAAGAAAGTGCAGATCACCTATATGCTAGAGTGAGGTTGGGGATAGCCAACTCACTGGTGCAGAATTGTTCCGGTGATCGACGAGATGATTGTTCCACGATTAAGAACCGTTTGTTAGCTGCTCGTAGTCGCCAGAAAAGTTATGCAGATAAGAGAGCTAAGCCATTGGAATTTGAAGTTGGTGATATGGTACTGCTTAAGGTATCGCCATGGAAGGGCGCTGTGCGTTTTGGTAAGCGCGGAAAGTTAAGTCCACGTTACATTGGGCCATTTAAGATTCTAGCTAGAGTGGGTCCTGTAGCTTACTCGTTAGAGTTGCCTGAAGAGTTGAAAGGGATTCATAGTACTTTTCATGTTTCGAATCTTAAGAAGTGTTTAGCGGAAGGTGATGTTGTTGTTCTGATAGATGAGATTCAACTTGATGATAAGTTGCATATGATTGAAGAGCCAGTAGAAGTTGTTGATAGAGAGGTTAAGCGACTTAAGCAAAGTAGGATACCTATTGTTAAAGTTTGTTGAAATTCGCAAAGAGGTCCAGAATTTACTTAGGAACGTAAGGATCAGATTAAGAAAAAGTACCCTCATCTATTTACAAGTAAGGACGAAACGAGTAAAGCGGATAAGTCAAGCTGAGCACCAGGACGGCGCTCCCTAAAGGAGGGGAGAATGTAACAACCCAGGTTTCAGGTCAACGTCTATCCCTAGCTAAGATAGTTATTTTAGTTACGTAAATATTATAGTCGTTTATATTATATGAGGTTTGATAGAAATTTCCTTTGATGAGGTAATTTCAATCCATGGTTGAAATTCTATTTGTTTTTAGCGTCTAAGAAAGTCAGAAAAATTCATTTTACTGCTCCGAGAGCGTGATTATGTTATTTTTATATTTTTCGTTGTTTCCCTGAGTTTTTGTAAAAATCGTGTTTAAAGGTTGTGTTTTTGCGAGGTTTAATGTTATAACAAAGGTTTTAAACTATATTTAGTGGGACGGATTTAAAATATTTATAAACGTGGTCTGACCCGAGTATTTGGCCGATTTTTTTTAAAAGAAATAACACTTTTGTACTAGTTTTGGAAGGGCTTAAGATGGAAGGACTAGATTGCCAAAAAGGTTAAACTTGAATTCTATAAATAGGACCTCATTACTTCCATATTTTCTTTTCACCAAAATTCATCCATCTCTCTTGTCCTCTCCTCTCTTCGACCGGCCCTCAAACAAACACCTAATCCATTGATTTTTTTTAACATGCAATACAATCAATTTAAACCGTATTAATCCTTGTTTCAAGATCTACATTTCCCAATAAAGAAACCTTACATGTACTAAGTATTTTAGAAGTTGGGTTTTTGGTTGATTCTTGATTATTTCGTGTATAAAGGAGTGTTCAAGGGTGTTAGATTAGTGTTATTTTGGTGTTGCTTGATTGATAAAGTTTTGTTTGTTTGGTTTGGTTGCTCGTCCGATTTCAAAACAAAGGGGGAAACCATATTTGATCTTTGTTCTAGCTTTGTGAGTCTTCTAATTGCATTTCTAGTATGGTTAATTAGATGTTATTACATGTATATGATTATTACTAGATGATTCAAGTGCAAAATCGATTTGGAAGTATTTCAAGTATGAACATATGTTTGATAGTTTTGGTACATGTTTTTAGGCTAGTTAAACATGTTGGAATAGTTGGATTTTGCTAAAAATGAGTTTTGGTATGACTTTTGTTGACCAGAAAGTTTGACTTGGTCATAGCGTGTATTTTTGAAATCTAAATTAGGCTTTTGATAATTGTAAAGGATGTTCTAAGGTTCGTTTTGATATAAGGTGGGCCTTGTAACTCCTAAAAACGAACGTTTTACGGCCGAGTCAAGTTTGGGTAATTTTTAGGGTAAAAAGTCAACTACGTACTTTGACTTTTGAAAGTCAAACTTGAGTAAATTTTTGAATGAAGTCTATAATGAGCAAAGGGTTAGTAATTCTACTTAATTTATAATGAAATATGAAATTCGGATTATATTATCTTTAATTTTGGCACTTTCTAAAAATGGAAACTTTATTGAAAATGTTGTAATATGATTAAGTGCGTCAAGGTGAATTGTTTTGCGTCGCATTTGAAGATTTTAGTATATGATTGTATATACATAATAGTAATATGTATGTATGCAAGTATGTAATATATGATCTATTATACTTTTAGTCACGTACCGCTATACATGTATAATATAGGTCGCGGTTAAACATGAAGTTCATAGCCTTGCTTTTGGTTGATTGATTGGATCTTTTGCTTAAGGTGAGTTCATAGTCTTGCTTTTGAACTATTTTAATTGTTTTGAAACCCGCGAGGGGGATACATGTTTTGTTTTATAAATCGAAACACATATGATTTTATTGGTATGTTGGACCCGATTAATGAGAGTGTTTCCGCATAATTAGCTATGTCGAAGTCCTTATTTTAATGAAACCGTTAATTGCCTTGTGAAGTGTGAACGCTAATGCATTAAATATATATATTGGGTTTGAAAACACTATCCGGGTCTGAATCGTTGGTGAAACACCCTGTAGTACGACATTTTGTACTTAGAATATTAGTAGGTATATTGACAACTAATACGTTGTTTGGGGCACTTTAAACATATGGAAATGCATATGTCTTGTTAAACGTTCGATGTCATGAGGTTATTTGCGTGGAAAGAAAAGAAACTATTGTTACATTGCATTTCGTGCTTTGATTTTCCCGAGAAACTATTCATAGGTTCAAAGTTTTTATTATTGTTATTTTTAAACTTCTATTAATTTCAACTCATCTTTGTTGTTGATCGTTTTATAACATGTTTTATACTAGGTAAACAATGCTTGAAGGCAACGATGGCGTGGGCGGCCGGGCTGTCGTGCGCTCTTTTCTGTGATGAATTTTATGGAAAGACTACTTGTGTCTTCCGGTCTTTCAAAAACAATGTCTTATGTTATGTTTAAAAACAATGTCTTTGATTTGAAACAATTGTCTTTCAATGTTTGTAATAGACGGTGGTTACGATTCTGTGGGACCTAAACGCATTTTAACTCTGAATAATTATGGAACACTTGTTTGGTCAAACGTCTTATTTGGGTCGTTTTCTATTATCGTGGTGAAAGATGTTATTTAGTAACACCAAATTGCTAATTTCCGCTGCGCAATTCGATGCCCCTCGGGGCGGGTGTTACAAGTGTAAACTGTATGATGCATTTGATAAGTTTGCTCACATCAAGGGGGAATCACTTCATCAGTATTACTTGATATTTACTTAGCTAATCAATGACATGAACATTTACAAAATGAAATTGGAGCAATTTTAGGTCAATACCAGTTCTTTACAGTATTCAAACACTAAATAGAGGTAAGTTTGTGACTGATGTCAAACTTGTAAAAGATTTGCACACTACCAACTTTGATTAACTTAATGCATATCATAAGGAACATGAACTCCATGCAAATGAAGTCCGTATTATGCGTGAACGCAGTCAAGATCCACTTGCACTAGTTGCAAATCATCAGATGACACCGTCTTACTTTAACACTTATCTGTCTTAATACAACAATCCTCAGTTCCAACAACCGTTTTCACCATCTCAGTCTCCTCAGTATGGATCAATTCATCCCACACAACATTACTCAACTACTTATCCATCCACACCTCATGCAATTACTTATCCATGAGCACCGTATCCTAATGCTTACTCATCCATCGTACATCAAGATGCTTGTCCACAACCACAATCCGTTCCTCAAATTAAATATATTGTCTTTACAGTTAATTAACAAACACATCTTGCTGAATTTCCTCAGATAGACTCTGGTCTAGCAGTTCTTATGTTTAAGCAAGGAGATGACCCTATTGATGCCATTAACAAAATGATGTCATTTCTGTCTACTGTTGTCTCATCTCGTTTACCAACTACCAATAATTAGATAAGAAATTCTTCCAACCCAAGACAACAAGCAACTATTCATGATGGAAGGGTGACTGTTTAACCGGTTCAGGGGAGACAAAGTCCATTTGGTGCTGGTACTTCTGGAACAAGGTCTAACATATCATGAACATGAGGGAATAATTCAGGTCAACAAAGGGCTGTGAAATGTTTTAACTGTCACGGGGAAGGTCACATGGCAAGACAGTGCCCAAAGCCAAAGAGGAAAAGGGATGCTACATGGTTTAGGGATAAAGTACTTCTGGTTGAAGCACAAGGATCTGGTAAAGTTCTAAATGAGGAGGAATTGGAATTTTTAGCAGACCCTGGAGTTGTAGAAGGTCCAGTTACACAGACAATCATTACACACAATGCAGATTATCAAGCAAATAATTTGGATGCATATGATTCTGACTGTGATGACTTCTCTACAGCTAAGGCAGTTCTTATGGCCAATTTGTCTAGTTACGGACCAGATGCTCTCTCTAAGGTACCTCACTCTGAAAACACTCATAATGATATGCTAAATCAAAGTGTGCAAGAGATGTCGTATTCTGAACAAACTCATCTTGTGAATTATCCAGAGAATGAGATAACTAGTGATAGCAATATCATTCCTTACTCTCAGTATCTGCTTGAAACAAAAAATGCAGCAGTTCAGGATATAAATTTTTCTACACAACAAGATGCCATGATATTATCTGTGTTTGAACAACTGTCAAATCAAGTAACTAATTGTAACAAGGTCAATAAGGACAATCTAATTGCCAATGAATTCTTATCTGCTGAGCTTGAAAGATACAAAGAACGGGTAAAATTGCTAGAAGAAAGACAAAATGTAGATTTAAGTACAAGAGAAAAGCTTATAATGGATAATATAATTCAAGGGAAAAATGTACAGTTTGCGGATTTTGAAAAGGAACTTAACTCTCTTAAACAAACTCTTTCTGAACAATTAAAGGAAAATGAGTTGTTAACAGAAACATTTAATATTCTCAAAAACGAATCCAAGGAAAAGGAAAATAAGAATATTGATAAAGATATTTTTTTGGAAAATAAAGTTAAAAAACTAAACAATATTGTTTATAAAATAGGTCAATCCACGCAAACTGTGCATATGCTCTCGAAACCATAAGTTTTCTATGATAACAACCTAAAACAAGCTCTTGGTTTTCAAAATCCTTTCTATCTTAAGAAAGCTCAGCAGATTACGCCAATGATTTATGATGGTAGTGTTATTGCGAAGGAAACTAATGCGATTTCAATTGCTGATTCTGAAGAGACTTTAATGCTTGAAGATGAGAGTCGATCAAAAATGCTTTTAAAACAAAGTGATCCAAAAGTCTTAGAAAAGAAAGTTAACATTAAACCAATTAATTATGCTGAGTTAAATCGATTATCTGAAGATTTTGGTAAACGTTTTGTCCCACAACAAGATCTGTTTGATGAACAAGCTTTTCGGTTACTAACTTCACACCCTAATACTGAACAATCTGCTTCTTCGCCTGTCAAAATTGAGGCTCCTAGGGAACTTCCTAAGGTAAGCATGGTTAATACAAGCCTTAAAAGCTTAAATACCATCTTGGCAAATTTGACACTGTGGTGAAAAAGCAGATCTAGCCTGATGCTTTAACAGAAGGGGAATGGGGGGTTTGAATACACTAAAGCTGTTTTTCTAAAAGAAATAATTCCATTTGTAAAGACCTTAAAAGACATATTCAATGTTTTTGATAAAGATCTTTTAAATGAGGTAACGGAAGTACAAAAAGTTTTTAACCAGAAGGAAGCTAATGTTCAACAATATCATGTAGACAAACAATGCTTTGAAATTCAAAAGAAACAATTTTTGATTGAAAACGATCGACTCTTGGATCAAATCAGTTCTCAAGATATTGTGAATATTGTTGTGAATTCTTTGATGGATATAAATACTTCTGTGAATGTGAATTCTTCT
>BQNB010008758.1:62920-88905 GCA_026074375.1 Tanacetum coccineum
ATATTTGGCAGTTTTTGTCTGTTTTTGGTCATTTAAGCTCGTTTTTAGAGGTAAAAGATATGTGTAATTAAGCACATATCACTCGTTCTTGATTTGAAAAACTAGGTCTTCCCATAGGAGGTAGACATAGTCAACTTTCATCAGGTGATACAAGCCCCAAAGGATTTGAGCCCTAGAGAGACGAAGTGAATCGATTCCTGTTACTTTACCTCTAAGACATTTGTTGATGATGGTTCCAAATCTTCTCTCAGGTTGAGGTAGAATATCAACTTTGACATCAGAGAGTAATTTGATGTTTCCGGAGTAGCCAAGTTCTCTTATGAAAGTAAGTATTTCCTCTTCAAATGGAGGATCTACAAACTGATGTCCAGGAAGTTTTAGGCACATCTGAAGCATATTTTTGAAAGTATCCAGATCAAAAGAATATCTCTTTGTGTTCAGTTTGAATCTGATGGAATGCTTGTGGTAAGACGCGGTAGTCTAAAATTCATGCATGTAGATAGCAGGGACACTAGCAGTGATCAAGAAAGCTAGATAAAAAGGAGTGAGAGAAAGAACATCCAAAGCAACTTAAAAGGTGGGTTCTTTAGGCTTGAATGTGGTGCTCAATCTGTAGTTGCAACTTGCAATCTGTAGATGTTGTTCCCATGGAACGAGAGCATCATCTAGGGCTTGTTGTTGTTCTTTTGTGATACTAATGATTCTTAAGCACGAAATGGATTTGATATCGAGTAGTAGGAGGTGACGATCGTGAGAGGGTTTTAGAGAGAGGGAAAGTGAGTGTTATGTGTGTATGAATGAAAAATACGGGGAGGGGTAGGGTGTAATAAACCAAAATTTGTTTTTGAAACTTTCACCCCTTAAGCTTTGAGATCCTTTCCACTTTTCATTTATAAGGCAATTAGGCATGTATAATTTAACACATTAACATAAAAAGTCCCTGTAGATTTAACTACTCTCCCTAAAGGCATAAACAATTAACATTTAAGGCACATAAGCTAAACTTAAATAACTTTCCTTAAAAAATGATATACCGTTATTGTTTAAAAACCTTTATTCCTTTTATCATGCGACTTTCTGAGGAAGACATTTGACATTTACTCCCCTTCAAACAATGACCCGTTTTCTATTTAAAGAGCATTAGTTGTTGTTTGAGAAGACAAATGTCTTAGAAAAAGCATTTCCTGATGAAGCAATGTTATTATTATGAAAAACAAACACCAATTGTAAATAAGATTTCTCTTATTTTTACACTTAAGTGCACTAACACGTACGCTTATGGAAATATCAGAAGAACGGGTTTTAAAACATGCCAAATGTTTTTAATTTTTTCTTTGATTTTATGAATTTTATATTTTTGTATTTTGTTTTTATAAAAATTTCTAAAAAATGAAAAAAAATCTTTTTTGGTTTTTAAGTATATATACATATTATACATGATATTTGAATAGGTACCACCACTATTCATCAACTTCATCTGCCAAGTGTTTCAGAGTCTCCGGCGTAAAACTTCACATTCCTAGCTGGTTGATAAGAAATTCAATTCTTTCTTTTGCAAGGGCTTTAGTAAAGATATCCACCAGCTCATACTCCGTATTGAAAAAATAAAGTTCGATCACCCCATTCTCAACATGCTCCTTGATAAAGTGAAATATGATGTCTATATGCTTCGACCTAGAATGTTGAACGTTGTTGCAGTATAAAGCAATAGCGCTTTTGTTATCATAGTATATTGGAATTTTATTAAATCCAAGGCCATAGTCGGTAAGTTGTGATCTCATCCAAAGGATTTGAGCACAACAACCAGACATAGCAATATATTCAGCTTCCGTACTGGATATAGCAGCGCGTTTCTGCCTTTTTGATGACCAGCTAACAAGTCTATCTCTCAAGAACTGCATACTACCAAATGTGCTACGGCGTGTATCTTGACAACCAGCATGATCTGCATCTGCAAATGTTGTTAGAGCAATCGAAGAATCCTTTGGATACCATAGTCCCCGATTGACGGTTCCTCTTAGATACCGAAATATCCTTTTGACTGCATGTAAGTGCTTTTCGGTAGGCCGTGCCTGATACCAGGCACACATGCAAATAGCAAATTGTAGGTCAGGTCTACTGGTTGTAAGATAAAGGAGGGTGCCAATCATGTCACGATAGTGTGATGGATCAACGGGTTTTCCTTTTTTATCCTCATCCAGTTTGGATTTCTTCACTATGGGAGTATCCACTGGGTCACAAGAGTCAAAACTGTATTTCTTTAAAGATTCAAGGGCATATTTTGACTGTTAATAAAGATGCCTCTAGTAATTTGAGAAATCTGGAGTCCCAAGAAAAATGAGATTTTGCCCATCATTGACATCTTAAATTTTGAACACGTGATTTTAGCAAATAGGTCACAAAGTTCAGGTGTAGATGCAGCAAATATAATATCATCGACATATATTTATACAAGAAGTAATTCCTTGCCTTCCCTACGGATGAATAGAGTAGGATCCACTGAGCCTTTGAAGAAGTCTTGGGATATCAGGAACGAAGACAACATGTCATACCACGCGCGTGGAGCTTGTTTCAACCCATAAAGAGCTTTCTTTATCTTGTACACGTGATTGGGTTATCTGGATCCACAAACCCGTTCGGCTGGCTAAGATAAACCTCTTCCCGCAAATTATCATTCAAAAATGCAGTCTTTACATCCATTTGGTAGACGACCATGTTCATGTGAGCGGCAAACGCGAGAAAAATCCTTATAGCCTCTAATCTTGCAACCTGAGAAAAAGACTCTTCAAAATCAATTCCCTCTTCTTGACGGTAACCACGAGCCACTAACCGAGTTTTGTTCTTTAGAATACCTCCTAGTTCGTCTAGCTTCACTTTGTAGATCCACTTCAAAGTAATAACCATAACTTTATCTGGTCGGGGTATGAGCTCTTATACTCTAAGGCGTTCGAACTCATTGAGTTCTTCTTGCATTGCTTCGATCCAACAGGATTGAGTCAAAGCATCTTTGTACGTCTTGGGTTCTACAGCAGTGAGAAAAGCATCGTAGTAACAGAAAAGAGCTTGCTCATGTAATTGCAGCCTTGTGGAAACTATTCTAGCGAGTTCGCCGATTATATTTTCAAGTGGGTGATCCTTAGTCCATTTGCTATTGTGTTCAGAAATTTAGTGATCGGGATGCACAATTGTATAAATAATATCCTATGATAAAGATTGATCAGAATGAACTTCTGGAATTAGGATACCAAAGTACGGATCATTACCTATATGTTCAACTTTAATATCATGATTGTCTTCTTTAACATCGTTAGGAATAACGGGAGGTTGAGTTTCGGGTGTTGTTTGAGAGTTACTTGGTGATGGTGCATCTTGGTCAACATTTGTTGAAGAAGGTGAACCGGTTGATACATCTGTGTTACGGCGTGTATCTTGACAACCAGCATGATCCGCATCTGCAAATGTTGTTAGAGCAATCGAAGAATCCTTCAATACATAGTCCGTTTGCGGTTCCTATTAGATACCGAAAGACCTTTTACCGCCTGTAAGTGCTTTTCGGTAGGCCTGTGGCCTGATACAGGGCACACTGCTTATAGCAAAAAATAATAGGTCAGGTCTACTGGCTGTAAGATAAAGGAGGGTGCCAATCATGCTACGATAGTGTGACAGATCAACAGCTTTTCCTTCTTTATCCTCTTCCAGTTTGGATTTCTCTACCATGGGAGTATCTACTGGGTCACAAGAGTCAAAACCATATTTCTTTAAAGATTCAAGGGAATATTTTGACTGGTTAATAAAGATGCCTCTAGGACTTTGAGAAATCTGTAGTCCTAAGAAAAATGAGATCTTGCCCATCATTGACATCTTAAATTTTGAACACATAATTTTAGCAAATAGGTCACAAAGTTCAGGTGTAGATGCAGCAAAGATAATATCTCGACATATATTTGTACCAGAAGTAATTCCTTGCCTTGCCTACAGATGAACCTAAAAAGGGGGGGGGGGGGTTTAGGGATCCAATGAGCTTTGGAGAAGTCTTGGGTATCAGGTAATGAAGAACAACATGTCATACCACAGCGTGGAGCTTGTTTCAACCCATAAAGAGCTTTCTTTGCTTGTACACGGTGTTGGGTTAATTCTGGATCCACATACCGTCAGGCTGGCTATCATAAACCTCTTCCGAAGATTACCATTCGAAAATGCAGTTTCTATCCATTTGGTAGAGACATCGTTTTGTGAGCGGCAAAACGAGAATATCCGTATGTCTCTAATCTGAAACGATGCAAAAGATCTCAAAATCAATTCCCTCTTCCTGACGGTAACCACGATCCACTAACCGAGCTTTGTTCTTTAGAATACCTCCCAGTTCTTCTAGCTTCACTTTGTAGATCTACTTCAAACTAATAACCATAACTTTATCTGGTCGGGGTACGAGCTCCCATACTCTAAGGCGTTCGAACTCATTGAGTTCTTCTTGCATTGCTCTGATCCAGCAGGATTGAGTCAAAGCATCTTTATACGTCTTAGGTTCAACAGCAGTGAGAAAAGCATCATAGTAACAGAAAATAGTTTGCTTATGTAATTGCAGCCTTGTGGAAACTGGTCTAGCGAGTTCATCGATTATATTTTCAAGTAGGTGATCCTTAGTCCATTTGCTATAGTGTTCAAAAATTTGATGATCGGGATGCATATGTGTATAAATAATATCCGATGATGAAGATTGATCAGAATGAACTTCTAGAATTAGGATACCAAAGTACAGATCATTACCCATATGTGCAACTTTGATATCATGATTGTCTTCTTCAACATCGTTAGGAATGACGGGATGTTGAGTTTCGGGTGTTGTTTGAGAGTTACTTGGTGATGGTGCATCTTGGTTAACATATGTTGAAGAAGGTGAACTGGTTGATACAGCAGGAACTGGAGCTACTACTTCATGAATTAGAGCAACGACTTCAGGGGCTGGGTAATCAACACCGGGTGGAGGAGTGAGTAATTCATCAAATAGCGGTTGAAACAAAAGATCCCACTCACTTCTCGAAGGTGGTATAAACGGTGTTGAAGGAGTAGGGTTTAGCATGAGTCCTGAACTGATTGTTGCAGGAGTCATTTCATGAAGTACGGGTTCAGAACTGCTGTGTTCAGAAGCCATTGTAGTGAGATCATCAAAGTCTACATGAATTGTTTCAATGATTCGTCTGGTATGTCGGTTATAAATTCAAAATGCTTTCTTTATGGGTGCATAACCAATGAAAATACCAATATCAGCTTTCGGTTGTAACTTACCCAAGTTCTCGCTATCGTTTGTCGGATAACAAAGTACACCAAATACATGGAAAAATGATAAGTCGGGAGGTTTGTCATGTAAAAGCTCATATGGTGTTTTGTCATGACGAAGACGTATGATGGAACAATTTTGGGTGTAACATGCGGTAGCAACTGCTTCTGCCCATAATAATAACGGAGCTTTTGCATAAATCAACATTGTGCGGGCAGCTTCAATTAGCGTACGATTACGTCTTTCAACGAAACCATTTTGCTATGGAGAGCGAGAAACATATGTTTCATAAGAGATGCCAATCTTCTCATAATATTCACGCAAAGTTTGATTAACAAATTCAGTTCCATTATATGTTCTGATTCTTTGGACAGTCACTTTAAGCCGCACTTGGATCATCTTGAGAAACTTGATTATGAAATCTGGAGCTTCATCTTTTGACCTTAAGAACTTAACCCATGTGAATCGTGAGTAATCATCAACAATGACGAGGATGTACTTCTTTCCATTAACACTTGCGACACGCATTGGTCCACAAAGATCCATGTGCAAAAGATAAAGTTTTTCTTGGTTGGTGTCTTCAGATTTAGGTTTGTGGGATTTCTTCTTGCTTTTACCCATTGCACAAGCATAACACAAATGGTTCTTTTCAAATTTAATCTTAAGGAGACCTCGAACGAGACCGTGTCTAGCTAAATGGTTTATTGCACCAAAGTTCAGATGAGACAGACGTCGGTGCCATAGCCAGGACTTAGTGTTTGAGGCCTTTGACAAGAGACATATAGGAGAGGACGCCATCATATCTCTAAGAGACAGAGTATACAAATTGTTTCCTCAAGATCCAATCAAGAGATCAACACCTTCTAAATTACAAATGAAGCAGGTGTGTTGACGAAAAGCAACTTCAAGGTTTGAATCACAAAATTGCCCAACGGAGAATAAGTTGTGTCCAAGTCCTTCCACGCAGTAAACCCTTGATATCGTAACATTCCCAATCTAATAATCACCATAACCCAATATCTTTGCAACATGATCATTTCTGAATTTGACTGTACCCAAAAACTTATTAACGAAATTGGTGAGCTGAGAGCGATCTTCGGTCATATGCTTGGAGCAGCCAGAGTCTAAATACCAGAGAACAATTTAGACAACCTCAGCAAGAGCATCTGAACCTAATGAGATAAATTCACCATCAGAGCAACCTTGGCAGAATTGAGTTCGTCACAGTCAGAGTCATATGCATCCAGATCATCAGCTTGATAAGCAGCATTGTGAGTGATGACAGTCGGAGTGGCTTGAGCTTCTGGAATTCCTGGATCTGCCAAAAATGTGAGTTCCTCTTCATGTAGAATTTGTTCACTTTCTTGAGCTTGAACCAACAACACTTTATCTTTAAACCATGAATCATCCCGTTTCATCCTTGGTCTAGTGCATTGTTTGGACATATTTCCGTCCCCTTTGCAGTTGTAACAATTAACAATCCTCTGTTTCCCCGAGTTACTCCCACTTGCTCCTAGAGTGAAAGTTCTTGTAGTACCCGTAGCATAAGAAATTTGTCTCCCCTGAACTGGTTGTACGGTTACTCTTCCATTATTAATGGTGGCTTGTTTTCTTGGGTTTGACGAGTTCCTCAGCTGGTTGTTGGTAGTAGGATAGCGGGAAGTGACTACAACAGACAAGAATGACATCACATGGTTGATAGCATCAATTGGATCATCACCGTGCTTGAAAACTAGAATAGTTAGACCTGAGTCTAATTGGGAAAATTCAGATTGTTGGTTGACTGTGGGAGAGTATTCAATTTGAGGGATGGATGATGATGGAGAATAAACGTTGTGGTGAACTAAGGTTTGATAATTGTTGAGGGGATAGGTGATTGAATGAGGTGTTGGTGATTGATTGATTGAGTATTGTTGAGATTCAAAAGGTGATCCATACTGTGAAGATTGATAAGGTGAGACAAATTGTTGATGTTGAGAGTTTTGGTAAGAGTGTTGATGAGATTGATAAGGAGACTGTGTCATTTGGTGAGATGCAACTAAAGCAAGAGGATCAGAGTTGCGTTCATGCATCAATCGAACTTCATTTGCATGTCGTTCATGTTGTTCCAAGTGAGCATGAATCTGATCAACATTAGTAGTATGCAAATCTTTGACCAACTTAACATCAGTAACGAATTTGCTCCATTCAGCAGGAAGAGTATTCAGAAACTTGGTATTGACTTGAAATTGCTCTAGTGGCATCTTGTAAATATTCATATCATTGAGTAGCAGAGTGAATCTCAAGTAGTACTCGTGTAATGACTCTCCTTTCTTGTATGTAAACTTATCAAATTCATCGTACAACTTACACTCTCGTTCTTGCTTCGTTAACGACGTTCCTTGCATGAGCAGTTTGATTTTCTCCCAAATATCCTTGGCTACACGATGTTGACTAACAAGAGCATAAATTTCAGTTGGAAGGCCTTGTAGAATGATGTTTATTGCTTTGATGTCACAATCAGCTTGAATGGTTTCTGCGGGAGTTAATTCAGTATATTCCTTTGGTCTGGTTACACCATCCACTGTAATTGTTGGCCAAACAAGTGGACCTTTTTCAACAGAAGCAAGAATCATTCTACCATGAGGTCTATTCATCATATAAAGTTCCATTCTGCTTTTCCACGAGTCATACAAGTGTTTTTCAAGCATCGGTGGTTTATTGTCACCACCCGAGAGAAGTGACTTATCAGCAAGAGTCGTCATTGATAAATTGGTATGCTCAATGATTACCGTTTGATCAAGCGGTGATAGAAAGTAATTATGTTTGATGGTGTAGTCTTTTATGTGTTTTAGGTCTTGAAACTATACGGGATTTTACAATTCTTGACAAAACCAAGAAAACAAGTAAGTGGTTGCAAATTCGTTTACTAAAGAGATATACCGTATAATTTTGATGCAAATTCGTTTACTAAAGAGAATTCCAAATTCGTGTCCTTATGAAAACTGCAAATTCGTATGATAAAGCAAAATTGCTAATTCGTGTACTTAAGCAAACTGCGAATTTGTGTCCTAAAGGAAAACTGCCAATTCGTGTCCTAAAGGAAAACTGCCAATTCGTGTCCTTATGGAAAACTGCCAATTCGTGTATTGAAGCAAGTTGCGAATTCGTGTAAGACAGGAAATTGCAAATTCGGATACAACTACAAACTGCAAATTCGGAGAGAGCTATAAGCTGCAAATTCAGAGACACAAGAAATTGCAAATTCGGAGACACAAGAAATTGTAAATTCGGAGAGAGCTATGAACTGCAAATTCGTGCAATACACAAACGAAACTTAAAATCTTTAAAACACAAAAAGACTCCTTTTTGATTGTTTTTTCCTAAAATTTCTTGTACAACTAGTATTCTCAAACCTATAGGTACCTTAAAAATGATAACTTTTTGGTTTTTAAGTCGAAAATTTCAAAATCAAGATTTGTAATTTATAAGGTTTTTAAAAACAAAAGATGAACAAAAATGAGTTTTTCTTTGATCCAAAGCAAATACACCTATATCCAAAGATACTAGATCAAATTTACCTAAGTAAATGATCATTTATTGTATGACTAAGCTTTGAAAACAAAAGAAAAAAAATTCGTACATTTTTAAAAAAACGAACCAAAAAAAGAAAATACAAACACAAGAGCTAAGCAAATCACTCCATGGCTCTTGATACCAATTGTAGAATACAAGTAATCTTTGATCTATGAGAATCAAGAACTAGAGAGAGAATGTGGGAGGAAGGATGTATTTTCTAGTGAGCGAAAGTAGAGAACATAAAATGCATTAAGAGAAAATGAGAATACAACCAACCAACCAACCACCCTCTCCAAGGCATGGAGAGGGTATTTATACATCAAGGGTGGCTGGCCATGGGCCTAGTAAGGCTTTCCATGGGCCTTTGGGCCATATTAGCTTATAAACTAAACATTAACTAACTACGGGTAGTTAATATTGGAAGTGACCGAGACTTTTTTTGTTCCTAACACAGATTATTAATGAAGAGCATTGTTTACACCCCACTTAAATGTTACACCTAAATCGCCTTAGCCCTCTTGTATGTACTCATTTTTATTACATTATTGTTATCACAATTGTTTAACCTTAGTTAATTGTTTACTTGATTACATGGTTGCTAAGTCAGGTCATTTGGTGTATACACTTTTGGGACGATTTTGGAGAAATGGGGAAGAAAATCAAATTATTACCCACATACGTGCTTAATATACTCCATGTTTGTTGATCCTTCTAATTCGGGTCATTAGTTAATTTATTATTGAGTTATTAAATACTCAAATGTAGGGATGTCAATATAAATCCCTAGTCATGTATACATATTTATTTTCAGCAGATGCATAATGGTAGGGCAAAAGTGTATATATAAAAAAAGAAAAAAATAGAAAAAAATGAAAAAAGCAAAAAATATAGAATATACGGACTGCCATCACGCTTATGTTTAAGACAAGAAAGAGTGAAGAAAAGAAAAGTAAGAGTTTGATGTAGAGTTTTGTACGATTGTTAGTGTATTTGTCGAGTCTTGGCTTAGCAACGCCTTATTCATGTGATCTTGTGAATGATTAACTTGCCACCAGTAAAATATCCCCCATTATCCCTAACCGTGTTTTCCATACCCTACACCTAATGTTTCAACCCTTTAAAAGACCTCTTTAATAGTAATTTCTAGGTGCTAACGCCAAAGCAGTGGAGGTTTTGATCCTTTATCAAGCTTATGTTAATCTATATGCTATGACAGGTAGTGAGTGTTTATTTTCTCATTTCTAATATGGTTATAATTCATTATACACCCGAGAGAAAGAGAGAATCCAAGCACTTATGTGAGGTGCTAGTATATGATTTCTGTGCTTTTAATTACAAAGTTGATCTGGTTATGCCATAACCTATCTTTACTTAGTAAGTTAAATTCCCCCGACTTTGCTATTTACTAGACAGAAAAGCCCATTTGCTTGTGGACAAGCAAATCCCAAGTGTAAGAGTATTTGATGAGGTGTCATTTTATATACTTTTTTGAGGTTATTTAACCCCCAAAATTATGCAAATGTACTCTAGTATTGCACCAAATCCTTTGTTTTTGTGTGATTAGTATTTGGGAAGCACTTAGATGAAAAGCACGTGACTTGGGCTCGATTCGAGAAGAAACTGGACAAAAACATAACTTTTTAAGCTGGCGACTCCCATCCTGACGCCTTCACCAAATATGGCTAGTAAGTGGATTTTTGGACAGAAAGTGTGACTTCTAAGTGTGTGGAGATGGCATCACCAAAAGATCCTGACGCCATCACAATTGCTAAGTGACGGCGTTACAAGTAGATTTAACGACGTCACAAATAGCCGACTAAAGGAACCATAAAGGGAATCGACGGGCTGACGGCATTACAAAACCCTAGCGATGCCGTTTGAGCCCAAAAACTATATATACAAACCTTATGTTTTCATTATCCGTGTGAAAACTTGGGAGAACTTTTGGTGCAGTCATATTGGACGATTTTTAGGGTTTTCTAACCCTTTTGTACTCACATACTCACATGTTTAATTGAAGTTAAGTTATTTCATTCATTTAATCATTACAATATGTCTATGTGTTGTGTGATTACTTGTTTTACTTTTCTTCATATTAACATGCTAGGCTAAATTGATTAGTGTTTGCTTATGATTGCATGAAACCTTGTTGTGATCTTTAACTTTATTGCTTCTTGTTAGTGGTGTGCACGTTAGGCTTTAGAAAACAAGCTATAAGATATTACATTAGCATAGACGTCTAGGAAAACGTGATTAGATTAAGTGAATCCCTCACATTTGGGAGGATAACTAATTAAGTGTTTATTGCGCGTGATTTACTATTCTATGAGTGATGTGTGTTCTAGGAGCCCTTACTTCAGTGGTCACGTAGATGCGTTTCTAACCAACTCGCAATAAAAAAGGGGAATACTTACACATTAAACTAACGATGGTGACTGGCAATAAGTTAGAGATAGCAACTAGGGAGTAGTGCATGATTAAGTAAGCACGTTTCTTTGCCTATACAAGTTTCCCACCATTTTACATTTCTTGCATTTAGGAGTAGTTAGTAGTTTAATTAAAACTCCCTTCAAAACCCAAGATTTAAACTTGCTTTCTAAAAAACGTAAAAACACAAAAATACTCTTCCCTCGTGTTAGGTTCAAGAAAAGTGTTTATTATTAAACGAATTGGTCTTTGTATAGTTTTGTAAAGTTTTGTTTAGTTTTATAGTTTTATTAGTAATTATAATGTAATAAAGTCTATCTTGGTCAAAGTTAAGTAAAGTTGACCAAGGTTTGACTAAAGTTAGGAAAATAGAATAGGAACAACAATAAGTATAAATACCCATCTATGAGGGGTATTTATACAATTCTTTACATTTTATAAACTCACTTCTCCCTCCTATTTCTATTTTCCCTTTGGAATGAAAACCTTTGAAAATGATGAAAAATTCTCTCTAACTCCTCTCCTATATTCTATAGCTTTCATATGATATCTTCTATGCAAACATGACATATAACAAGTGGTATCTATCGCTGGGAGAGATCTAGAGTGTGTTTCGTGGATCAAATCAAGCTTAACCATACCAATTTTTAATCAAGGAGCTTTCGTATCATTGAATTTGTAGGTTTTGTAGAACGCTAAGTGATTAGATTTACGATTTGATGAGTTTTTAATCTTAAAACGTTGAAATATAATTTTTGTAACCATCAATTTATAGGTTTAATAACTAGTTTATGGGAAATACTTGTTTATAATTGAATATGATTGAAAAATATGGATTTGATAGCTTTCGTATGTCAGGAAATAGGTTTCAGTAAATGTTTTAGGTGGGAAATAGGTTTCGTATTGTAGTTTTTAAGCTTTCGTATCATAGTTGAGGTTTTGTAACTGCCATACGTAAGTGTTTCTTAGCTTTCGTAACATAGTTTAGCTTTCTTAATACTTTCTACAGCTTTCGTAACATATAACTTTATCAATTTGAAAAGATAACATTGATATTATCACCTTAAACTGCTTAAAATTCAGATGGTCAGGTTTTTTATTGGTTTCGTAGCTAAGATTTTACGGAAGTTAGAGGTTTCTTGGATTTTACATAAGTAAGGGAAATTAGAATTTACAAAAGTAGGTTTCGTAAATTGGAGCTTTCAGTAACCGTTTGTTTTCATAGACTGTGGAAGCTTTCGTATATCTGTGGTTTCGTAACTGGAGGTTTCGTATCAAAAGTTTGGTTTTGGTTTCGTACTTTAAGCTTTCGTAACACAGGTTTCATATACAGAGGCTTCGTAAATAATTTCCTTATTGAAGGGTTCGTAACTGAAGTTTTCGTAACAGAGGTTTCATATTACAGTTTGAAACTGTTTCATACTTTTGAGGTTTCGTAAGACTTGGTTTCATAAACAAGAGGTTTCGTAACACAGTCGTTGGGTTTCGTAACACTGTTTCATAGGTTTCGTATCTCATAATTTGGGTTTCGTAAAACAGTTTAAGAGGTTTCGTATCTTCAATTTTGTTGAAAGTTGAGGTTTCGTTTAAAAGCTTATTGTTACTTAAACTTTCATAACGAATCAATGATTAGTTTCTTCAAGGTTACATCATTCAAGGTGTTGTAATACAAGAAAAAGTTATAATTGCTCGTTGATTTCATGATTACAAGACTTTATCTCTAAAACAATCCAAGTTTGCATTGTAATCATTCAATATAACATGTCTACTTCAAATCAACAAATTCTAACTGACTTAGGAGCTAATGAAAGACCTCTAATGCTTGAGAAAGGGAATTATATTCCGTGGGAAAGTAGGTTCAGAAGGTTTATGGATAATAAGCTTGAAGTGGGGGATCGGATGTGGCGTTCAATTGAGAAAGGACCTTATGTCAGGCCAATGATTTTTATCCAGACAATACTACTGAGCAGATACTTGAACCCTTATCCAAAATGACTGAGGGTAACAAGAAGCAATACATTGCTGATGTGAAAGTCATGAATTATCTTCTTCAAGCCATACCTAATGATATCTATAATTCAGTGCATGCGTGTAAAAATGCTAAGGATATGTGGGAACGAATCAAAAGGTTGATGTTTGGTTCTGATGTTACTAGTCATGTGAGACACTCACAACTCATGGATGAGTTTGACAAATTTACAGCAAAGGAAGAAGAATCGCTAGAATTTGTGTAGGAAAGATTGACAACACTTGTGAATATTATGGATTGTAATAATGTTCGTCCTATTCTAGTGTCAATCAACATCAAGTTTCTCAATTGCTTGCAACCCGAGTGGAGCAAATATGTTACCATGGTTTGTCACAATCAATCAGGAGATGTAGTTTCATATGATGAGTTGTATGATTCCTTAGTATAATTCGAACCACATGTTCAAGCATCCAAAGCAAAGAAAGCTGCCAAGAATCATGATCCATTAGCCCTTCTTGCTCATTCAAATGCTTCTTCATCACAATCTTATGCAAATTCTTCTTATTCACCACAACCATACTATGTCACACATCCTTCATCTGTTGCTGATTATGAAGATGAATATCAAGGGGAGTTACAAGGGGATTCTCAAGAAGACAAGCTTACAACTGCCATGATGTTATTAGCTCGAGCAATCACTCAGAAGTTCTCCACACCTACCAATAAGCATCTTCGTACTTCATCAAACACAAGAAATCAAGCTGTGGTTCAGGATGGTAGTAAGAGGTTGACATACAAACCAAGAATACAGTTATAGCTAACAGAATGCATGGAGACAAAACATGAATCAAATAATTAATGAAGGAAATGGGAATGATGAAATAATTAGACTTATTCAGACGTGTTCCAACGAACTGAGTTCAACTCTGGAGAAATGCAAATGTTTCAGATGTTTAATAACTGCAAGAAAAAGGCCACTATGCTCGTGAAGTAGTCAGAAACCAAGAGTTCATGAAGCAAATTTTTTCAGAGAACAAATGTTGCAATCTATGAAGGATGAAGCTGGAAGCAACCCCAAAACAAAACAATGCTTTCATGGTCGATAAATTCTTTTTAAAGAGATAACATTGGAAGAGCTAACTGCGTAAGTACTCAAGATGGCTCGTATATCAACCAATTGATGACAGTGCTGGAGTCTGAACAGCCTATGATCAAAGACTATGAGTAGGGGTAAATGCTTCAAACATGTTCATAAACAAGTAAATGTCGTGTGAAGTGTAAAAACTATATATTCACACATCTGATGATGATCAAATTGATTCTAATATCATATTTGATGATCCTTATGTGGAAAATAATGGTGGCACATCTGAACATGATTCAAATGCTCATGATGAATATCATGATATTTAAATACTGGCATATAATGTTCAAAGAGAAGCTGAAAATCAAAAATGATTAAATAATGAGCTTAAAAAACAAAAAGAGTGAAGAGTTGGAACATTTGAGTCAAAAAGGAGCTTGAGACGTTTAAGGATTAGGTCAAAACATTTGAGTCAAAAACAATTCAATGTTCAAAATTGACTCGCTCGTTCTCACACCTTTTTATATACCAATAAATATTAATACACGACAAGGATCAGAATCCGCGAGACCAATTAAACCGGAAGCAGTATAGAGTGTTCCCGGGTCGTTATGTCCCAACGAGGCTAGAGATGGAAAATCGAAAGACGATTGATGATTGGTGTTTGAATATGACAAGGTTAAGATTTTGATTTAGCACTAAACCTAATGAGCAAATGTACACAAAGATAAACAAGGAAAAGAAGCTAGAACAATCATAGCACTATAGATCTAGTCGTAACTATGGCGTTGCAGATTCTATGATGTGCCTATCAGTGAGAGATCTGTTACAGCTTTAGTGAAGTCGTCTTCCTGTAGAAACGTGGAAAGTGGTGGGGAAAGTAGGTTCATCTACTAGATAATAGTGGGTTGGTGCGGACCATGGAAAGGCTATTTTTTTTTTAGGTTTCTTTTTCTTTGTGTGTTGCTATGTCCTGAGTTTGAGGTAATGTGGTTTAGATGATGGATATCAATCAATGGTTAGTACTTTAAAATGTAGTCTGATGGTCGCAGGTGGGTGGTGATTGTTAGCGTGGTAGTCTATGTGATATAAGGACAGGTTACCTTCGGGGGGTAGTGTGGTGGGCGGGGCATACTGGGTGGATTGATTACAAGGGGTATAATATGGTGAGTCTAAGTGTGTTGTGTTAGGATGAGGGATAGTGGATGCTTAAGTGCGGTAGATTATTGTGAGTTGGGTGGTAGTTGATTATTTTGAACTGACGCTCACTAATTAATTATGGATTTTTACAGATATTAGGTTGATAGGGGGGGAGGTTGGAGGGGGGTGGATATGTCAGGGGGTTATGTGGTTAGGTGGGAAGGATGTTTGGGGGAGAGGAAGGGGGTGGGGGAGGGGTGGGTAGATGACGGGCGAAGTTTGGGGGGTGGTACTTGTTTGTTTGGTAGAGTTTCTTGGTGGTGAGGGTTAGTGTTTGATTTTTATTGTTTTTGTTTGTTATTGTATATTGATTTTTTTTTATAGCCTAATGGTTTTTTTTAGTTTTTTAACTTCATTGAGTGGTCAACACATGAAGAAGCTGTGAGGGAGCTGGTAGGATGGAGTAAGGTTGTGGTTAGGTTTGGTGCTGGATTGTGTGTGATGTGATTTATTCTTGGAGTGTGAAGTAATTGTTGTCGGGGTTGTATTAGGTTGGGTGTGGATATTTTTGTGGTGTGAAGTGGGGTGTTTGAGTAAATCTGGTCGTTTTTTTTTTGACTGTTTTATTTTTATATTCTCGTGTTTTGTTAGAGAACCTGTTTGATTTAGATGTTTTATTAGTTTATTTATGTTGTTTCGTTTTTGTTTACTTTTTGATTAAGTGTCTTGTCTTGTCGTTACGGTTATTTGCTTTAGTCCTGTTTTGATTTTTAGAGAAGTGAGGTTTTCTTATTCAATAGAGTTGAGTGAGTGGCTGCATGGATATTGTGCTCTTTATTTTTAGTGTAGTTATATGGGGGATTTGGTGTTTAGGCAAGGTGGGGTGGGGTGGGGCGAAATGTTCTTGTGTAGGGTCTGTAGTTTGGGTGGATGTGGGTCGCGTTAGGGGCAGGATGTGGGGGATAGGGGAAGGGGGGAGTGGGTTTTGGCGCGGCTTTGCTTGATGTAGGCGGAGATAAAAGTTTTAGTTTGTTTGTTAAGGTGGCAATTGTTCGTGGTGTGGACAGTGGTGTCCCGGGGTCCGCGGCGGGGGGGTGGGGAGTTTAGGTCGAGGGTTATTTTAGGGGGGTGTGTGGGGGTCCGTGGAAGTGGGTAGGCTTGTCAAAGGTGGTAGGTTTAGGTGTGGGGAGTGTGGTGCTGGGTGGTATTGGGTAAGGGGGTCGTTGGCTGTGAGTGGATGGTTGTGGGCCGTGGGGTCTCGAGTGCGTGTTAGCTGTTAAGGCAGTTTTATATCTAGTGTATGATGAGTATCCAGAGAGAGTCTTTTTTAAGTTATTAAGTCTGAATGAGAACTCTGCCTATACACCGATGCATTTTAGATGGAAACGCTAGTATTAACAAGACAATAATGATAATGATGAGAGCAAGAAGATAGAGAGCTGGCTTAGCTAAACTGAATTGCTTTTGTGTAGTAATCTATCATACTCAACCCCCCAATCATCCCCTACCATATATAACTCATCGTTCACTCAGTATGGCCTCTTCTTTTTCATTGCGTTATAACACAGAACATTTTTTTTTTGGGACAATGTTATGTGCTTATGACTGCTATGTGAATATTATGTGTTACATGATTGATTGGATCAGATGGGTACGCATACCCAATTTTCTGTGTGGTTATTGGATCGGATGGGTACGCCTACCATAGTTTGTGTGACGTCCTGCCCTAATATAATGCTCCAGCTGGTAGGCCCTTTAGGTGCGTAAGTGACATATCGGAGTTGCGGCTCCAAGAGCATTGGTATATGCTGGTTTTGGTGACTAGCAGGGATGCTAGGTCATCGTACATGATTAGCGAGGATGCTACGTCATGGGTTTGTATGCATATATTCATTGTCATATAACACTATTGTCGACTGTTTAAATGATTGGCACAACAATTGGGTTTTGAGTCAAACCTACGAGCTCACCAACATTATTGTTGACGTTTTCGAGTATCATTTTCAGGTGAAGTCAATGATCGTTAAGGTTGTGGTGTATGTAGCAGACTTTTAGAGTTGTTTGAGAAGTATTACATTTGGTGTATGTTATGGATTTAGTTTCTTGAGGATTGAGGTTAAGATTATATGGACCCTTGTGTGGCCTTATGATTGTAATAATTGACAACTATGTGCTGTGTTTTTGACTTGGGACATCACTAAAGGTTGTATTGAGGTTGATGGTCATCATAACACTTATCATTTATGCATTTTAGTTTTATCTATTTTGTATCTTGTGTTATGATTGATCATTACGTTGCATTCTCGTGTTTCCGTCTATGATGGGGTGTGACAGAATGGTAATCAGAGCCAAGATTATAGAGAACTAGGTGGTTTGGCCTAGACTATAACCTAGGAACCTGCATATAGTTGCGTCAAATGATCTATGTGCGCGGTGTTTCGCTTATACGTGCTTATGTAGTTATATGGTATATAGCAATAGTTAAGTCATTCATTGAAAGGTGTGAGCCTAATAGTAAGTACAACTGGGAAAGGATACGAGTATAAATACGGTGGCCAACATAATTATAAATGTATCACGACTCACGCATACTTAGTATAATCATTCACACAAATTGGTGTTGACACCTTAGGGTCGTATGAGGCAGGGTATAGTATATTAAGTTATCCTATACGTGTTAACCGTCCCGCCTACCTAATGTTGCCCATGTTCTCCCTCATGTAGATAATGCCGCCAACGATGACGACTCAAAGTGCTGGCTGGCATGCTGCCGCATCACGAGGAGAGGGAACGGGTAGACGAGCTGGTAGATGTAGTGGTAGGACTAAAGGTCATTCTGGTGATCAGGGTGATGATAGAAATGATGGTCAAGGTGGCCAAGTAGGTGGTCAAGGTAGTGAGGTGAATGATGGTGTTGACGGAGTCCCCGACTTCTTCACCATCATTGCACAGCAGTTGCAGAACTTACTTCCCACTATTGTAGCCCAAGTAGGCGAATGTAGTGGTTGATGCACTAAGTAAGAAAGAGAGAGTGAAACCTAATAGAGTTAGAGATATGAATATGACCCTTCAGTTGAGTATCAAGGATAGGATACTGGCGGCTTAGAAGGAGGCGTATGATGAGTCTGAGGGACTATAGAAAGGTATTGATGAGATGATTAAACTTAGGAATGATGGAGCGTTGTATTACTTGGATTGAATATGGGTCCTTTTGAAGGGTGATGTGAGAACCCTAATAATGGACGGAGCCTATAAGTCAAAGTACTCTGTACATCCAGGATCCGATAAGATGTAATATGACCTTAGAGATAGGTATTGGTGGCCGGGTATGAAGAAGGACATAGCAGTGTATATGAGTTAGTGTTTGACTTGTTTAAAGGTTAAGGCTAAACATCAGAGGCCATCTGGCTTGCTGCAGCAACCTGAGATTCCCGAATGGAAATGAGAAGGGATAGCAATGGATTTTGTGACTAAGTTGCCTAAGACTAGTAGTGGGCATGATATAATCTGGGTTATTGTGGACCGATTAACTAAGTCTGCTCATTTTCTACCTATGCGTGAAGATTATAAGATGGATAGATTGACTAGGTTGTACCTGAATGAGATTGTTGCTAGGCATGGTGTGCTGATCTCGATTATATATGATCGTGATAGTCGATTTGCATCGAGGTTTTGGCAGTCAATGCAAGAGGTATTAGGAACCTGGTTAGACATGAGTACGGCTTACCACCCTCAAACCAATAGTCAGAGTGAGTGTACAATTCAGAATTTGGAAGACATGCTTAAGGCATGCGTCTTAGACTTCGGGGGAAGTTGGGATGTTCATCTTTCATTAGTTGAGTTTTCATATAACAATAGTTATCATTCGAGTGTGAGATGTGCGTCGTTTGAGGCTTTGTATGGTAGGAAGTGTCGTTCCCCAATTATGTGGGCTTCTGAGTTAGTGCAAGAGACCACTAAGAAGATCTCGTAGATTAAGGATAGACTTAAGGCTGCGTGTGATCGCCAAAAAAGTTATGCCGATAAGAAGAGGAAGCCTCTAGAGTTTAGTGTAGGTGACTATGTCTTGTTTAAAGTGTCGCCTTGGAAAGGTGTGGTACGCTTTGGGAAGAAGGGGAAATTAGCACCTAGATTTGTTGGACCTTTTGAGATCATTAAGAAGGTAGGCCCAGTGGCTTATCGGTTAGATTTGCCTGAGGAGTTGAATGGTATTCATGACACGTTCCACGTGTCGAACCTTAAGAAGTGTTTGGCTGATCCAATACTGCAAGTGCGCTTGGATGAGATCCAAGTAGATGCTAAGTTGAATTTCGTGAAGGAGCCTGTGGAAATCTTGGACAGAGAGTTCAAGAAATTGAAGCGGAGTAGAATTGCCATCGTTAAGGTTCGGTGGAATTCGAAACGTGGACCTGAATTCACGTGGGAACGTGAGGATCAGATGAAGCTTAAGTACCCGCATCTGTTAAGTGCTGATAAGTAGTTGAATTTTGGGGGCGAAATTCTTTTAAAGGGGGTAGAATGTAACCCTTGCCTTTTTTGTGTTTTGAATATTCTAATTTAGTCCTTTGACTATTTGACGTTGTCATTTTATTTAGAATATTGTACCATGTTGATGGTGGTGATTTTATGAGGATTGTGGAAATAGTGGTTTATTATGAATAATAATCATTTTTAGAGGTTATTATTGTGTTATTTATATTCTGGGTGGTGGACCCGTGAATTTTGAGAAATGCCAAAAAAACGAGTCCCGACACGTCTGCTAATGTCCAGATGAGTTTTTGGGAGGTCTAATATGAAAATATGTCAAGTAAATACTCTAAGTTATTGGAAAAGTATTTTAAAGTGAATAAAAATTCTAAGAAACTTTGGGGAATATTTTACGGTCGAGTTTTATGAGTATTTAAGTGATTCCGACACGATAACGAAGACACCCGGGACTTTGGATGCCTTGGCCGGCTATAGAACAAGAAGAGGAGACAAGATGGCTTATTTTTAGCACCAAGGGTCCCAACCTTGGTACATATGTTTTGGCTTAGCCCTAAACACATATTTCACAAGTATTTTGAATATAAAAACACACAAACACACTCTCTTTTCTCTCCTCTTGCGTTCGAACTAAGCAACACACACACACACACACACTTCATTTTTGAAATCTGATCAAAACCATGAGAGTTTGGGTACTTTCGGGTTGATTCTAGTGCACGGGTTAGCATTTAAACAACGTTTGGGTTGTCCGGTTCGCGTCGAAATATATTTTGAAGACCATTTTTGTAAATCTTTCAAATTTAAATTTTACTTGTCCTTTTGGGTTGTTAGTTATGCATAGATGTTAGTTGTACGGCCCGATCGTTAAAAATCAAAAGCAAAAAATTTATAAAAGGTTATATATGGTGCGTTTGGAGTTCAAATGAAATAAAAAGTAGATGAGGTTTTGTTAGTTTTGATATTGTGGTCGTGATAGTTGAAAAACATTATTTGCTAGTGAGCTTATTTTGGATAATAGCTTGTATAGCTTATTTTGGCTTATTTATTAGCTCGAATGAGCTTATTTTGGGCTTATATGCCCACGACAACAAATGGTAACACAAGGAAAGTGATTTTGGTTAATACTCTAGCATGTCGTATTTTTGTGGATTATTATTATAGCTTATGGTGATAACCAAATGCGATACGTAGCTTATTAGCTTATTTTTAAGCTTAATAAATATATTTTGGAACTTATGGGCTTACGGCCTAATAAGCCCATTTGAGCCGTGGCTTATGAGGGGCTTATTGTGGTCCAGATTACTTTATTACTTATTGATTTGAGCTTATATATGCTATTGTGCCTTGGTTTTGGGCTTAGAACGTGTTTTGGATAAGTAGAATCATTAATGGACCCTTATTGGGCCTTAAAGACCAATAAGTTTTATCTAGTCATTTTAAGTGTTTTAGCGGACTTTTGGAAAGTGAAATATACTTGTGAAGTTATATTGAAAGTCGTTTTGAGAAAGTATTTTGGTAAACGTCGTGAAAGGTGATTTTTGGAATTTGGTCGGAAAGTGTCAAAATGTTGGAAATTGTTTGAAAATAAGGTTTAAAAACCTTGGAAAACGTCATATAAACGTACGAGTCATGCCGAAATTTTATAAAAAGTTTATACTTATAATTTTTATTTAAAACGTTATTTTTTTAATAATAAAATATTATTATTTTATTATTTTAATAAGTCGACTAAAAGACCAAAAATATTATTTTTTTCTTTCTTGAAACTTTTCTAAAATGTTTAGCGAACATAAACGTTCCATTTCGTATAGTATAAATGATATATTTATGGTAACTAAGTGTACCGAATGGACTTATCGAAATATATTTATAATTATTTATTATAAATATTTACTTATATTACTTATCTATTTTGCCAAATAGTATAAGTATATTATACTAAGATATGGGTTCGATATGGTATTTTTGGAGTTAAGTCGTCAACCATCACACCACTAAAATGTTAAAGATAACCGTACAACATGCGTCTAACCTCTATGCATCATACCTAAAAAACTGTTTTGAAATGAATGATTGCAATGGGACATTAACTGGACTTGGTCGTGTGCGGACGTTGTTGCATTTGCTTGTGTGATAGTAAGTTTGCTGTTGGAGGCAGTTGCTTGAGGTTTGTTCTGGTAGCCCTATTTTTAGCGTTTTTCCGTTGGGAGAAAATGATACTCAAATGTATTTTGAACTGTTTTCTGAACTATGCGAAATGTGGTTATGTTTTTGGGACAATGTTATGTGCTTATGACTGCTATGTGAATATTATGTGTTACATGATTGATTGGATCAGATGGGTACCCCTACCCAGTTTTCTGTGTGGTTATTGGATCGGATGGGTATGCCTACCCTAGTTTGTGTGAGGTCCTGCTTTAATATAGTGCTCCAGCCGGTAGGCCCTTTAGGTGCGTAAGTGACATATCAAAGTTGCGGCTCCAAAAGCATTGGTATATGCTGGTTTTGGTGACTAGCGGGGATGCTAGGTCATCGTACATGATTAGCGGGGATGCTAAGTCATAGGTTTGTATGCATATATTCACTGTCATATAGCACAATTGTCCATTGTTTAAATGATTGGCACAATAACTGGGTTTTGAGTCAAACCTAAGAGCTTACCAACATTATTATTGACGTTTTCGAGTATCAATTTCAGGTGAAGTCAATGATCGTTAAGGTTGTGGTGCATGTAGCAGACTTTTAGAGAATCCCGCAGGAATCTTGTTTGAGAAGTCTTTCATTTGGTGTATGTTATGGATTTGGTTTCTTGAGGATTGAGGTTAAGATTATGTGGACCCCTGTGTGGGCTTATGGTTGTAATAATTGGCAACTATGTGTTGTGTTCTTGACTTGGGGTATCACTCAAGGTTGTATTGATGTTGATGGTTGTCATGACATTTATCATTTATGCATTTTAGTTTTCTCTATTTTGTATCTTGTGTTATGATTAATCATTACGTTGCATTCCCGTGTTTCCGCCTATGACGGGGTGTGACAAGTATTGTGGGTGTTATCCCCTCGAGCATTGGGAACTGTGTTCAATTATCCGTTCTTGTCCTATCGTTTCCTTTAAGTGGTGATCATAAAGATGGTAACTCTTTTACAAGCTCAGTTCCTTTGCAAATCACCATGCTACCACATTTGGAGATACTTTGGGCACCAAGTGCGAATATTGATGGCGAATTTCCAAGGAAATGGGGCAATTGTGGAGCCTTAAAATGGTAAATATGGCTGGTAATCATTTAAAAGGTGAGATCTTGGGTGTTTTTGATAACTGATTGTCTGCCCAAATCTTCACTTTCTTAATGTTAGCTCGAACAAGATCAGTGGATTTCTTGATGAAAAACTTAGTGTTCGTTGTATGACAGTTTTTGATGTTAGTGACAATCTTATGTTTGGACCGATTCCCGAATTCATGAACATTCCATATCAGCGTTTAAACTTCTCCAAAAAGTCTGATCACGTCACTTCATATCTCTCTTAATTTGCTCGTATAACCCGTGTACATAACCGTCTTCCGTTATCCTGGTTTACGCCTGTTATAATCTATGGTTTTAGTGAAAATAACTTCACAGGCTTAATCCAGACACTTCTTATGGTATCAAGAATCAGACCATATAAAAGAATGGGTAAAAACTTTTACTATGCTTTTCTAGCTGGCATAAACAAGCTCTTTGGGGGTTTATTTCATGATAATATTTCCACAAACTGCAATGATATCAATGGTTTTTTCTTAAATATAAGCAACAACAACATATCCGATGGAATTTCCCGAAATGTTAGGTGTAAATTAGGAATGTATGAAATTATTGGATGCATCAAGTAATAAAATTTTGGGTCAGATTCCAAAGACTCTCTTGAATATTAAAAATCTGGAGCCTCTTGAAATTAAAAATCTGGCGGTTCTTCTTCTCAATTTCAACACAACAGTATATCCGGTGAAGTTCCTTTGCGCTCTTTACACTTAAATTCTCGTGTTAAGTGCAACTTCTCTTTTAATAACTTATCTGGACTGATAAACCATGATACAGTAGACTGTGAAATCTATATCGGTAACCCTCAATTTCAAAGTTGCCAGCATGGTAAGTGTTGATTATCACCACCTGAGAAACCAATTAGTTCCAAGGTTTAACTAAATAGCAAAGCTTTATCAGATATTAACGGAGGGAAAAGTGGTGCGAGTACTTTTGAATTAATACTAATCATAGTTCCATCAATCATAGTCATCATTCTTGTTGCTCTCATTATCATTTATCTTTACCGAAGGAACCGAAGATCGAAACCAAACTCAGTGGTAGCCCTAACCTCATCTCGTCTTACTTTACCTCCCCATCCTCATAATCAACAAGAACTACTTGTGGTTTTTAAGGAACTAGGGACCAAGTTGACATTAGACACTGTTGTTCAAGCAACTGGGAACTTCACATTGAAAAACTGCATCGGGAGCGGTAGTTTTGGGTCGACATACCGGGCTGAAATCTCTTTCGGGGTCATTGTTGTAGTGAAAAGACTCACGGTAGAAATGTGTCAAGGGCTACATCAATTTAACGTCGAAATCCGGTAGAATTCGACACTCAAACCTGGTTACCTTAATAAGGTATTAGGCGAGCTCATCAGAAATGTTCCTGGTTTACAATTATCTTCCTGGAGGGAACTTAGAAAAGTTCATCCTTGAAAGACGATCGATGGGTGTTGGTCTGAAGATTCTTCACAAAATCGCGCTTGATGTGTTAAACAATGAAAACCCGTAGGTTATAATCTTTATTGAGACACAATATATAGAGGTTTAGGGCCGTAAATGAACTGAACGTTCAGTGAACATTTCATGAACCGTTTGGTAAAAAGTCCGTTCATGTTCATTTATTTATTAAATGAACAAACATGAACAAAATTTTATGTTCGTTTAGTTAAATGAACGAACATGAACAAAAGTCTTGTTCGTGAATGTCCGGTTATGCGTTCGTTAACATTCATTTTTTTTCCTTTTCATATATCGCATCGTTTTATCATATACTATTAAAATTACTTTAGTTAAACAAAACAACACTTATAAAAGACAATATTACATATATTTGTATAACTTTTATGTTCATTAGTCTACATTCATATATGTCCGTTCGTTTATTGCTTAATGAACGAACATGAACAACCTTATCTTCTTAATAAACAAACATGAACAAGAAAATTCGTTTGTTTAAGTGATCGTGTTCGTTTATTTGTTCGGTTAAAATTAAATGAACGAACATGAACAAGACTTCGTCTGTCTTCGTCTGGTTCGTTTACACCCCTAGAGGTTACATAACCTAAAAACCCAAATGGACCCAACCCACAAACCGAGTTTGAGCCTAATCCATCTAATTAGGATTGGGCCTAATTATCCACTAATATGATGTAGAATATAAATGACATGTAATATCAGGGATTAAAGCAGATCTGGAGGTTGGATAAAGTGAAATAAATGTGTAGCCATATTATTATAGAATAAGGTGAAAGAGATGGGAAGATGTGTGTAAGCTAGAGAGAAAATACACACACACACACACACACACACTTTTACAAATGTGAGCTTCACCCCTCTATGGAAGTATGGAGGGGGTATTTATAGTCCTAGTGCTACATAACTATCGTAACTAGTCATTATTAGTCCCTATGTGACACGCTATAAATAAACTGATGTAATTCCGTGTTTGTCACCATATTTTAAGGCTAACAATCATCCCCCAATATGTGGACACATACGGAATTACTTACAATGTTCCTATCAAGTACAATTACAATAAAATAAAGTCTTCCAAAGCTGAAGATGTCTTCTGAGTTCTCCTTGTCTTGAAACTTGTACTCCATCTTGGATCTTCATTGTCTTTACTTGTTCTAGAACCATTGTAGTATGAATGAGTTGGATTAACTTCCTCCCAATTCATGCAGCATGTCTTGAAAAGCTTTCTTCATAGACTTCTTTTTGGTGAAGTTTCTGAATCAGCTTCCCCCCAAACCAACAT